>JAJOOR010027167.1:0-19610 GCA_036250505.1 Solanum acaule
TGCATCAATTCATGAAGAAACAGTAGAAGTCATGAAAGCAAGAACCATGTGAAGGTCTGGACATGAAGAAACATTTTCCTAAGATTTAGGTTTAAGAAAACAAATAAAATGTCAAAATAATGTCGACCAAGTCTAAAATTAGTGAATCTTTTCAAACCTGACCGAATACTTCTAGAAAAAAAATTAAACAATTGGGCAGACTTAAGACTGATGCTTTCTTGCTCCCATTTTGGATCAAGTCAAATTCCCGATCTTTGTCATGACAATAATGCATTTATATTAATAATATATTTATAAATAAATTGTACTTTAACAAATTGAATTAATTTTAATTAACTCTACAGGGAAGCTCTGATTTACATGCATGTTAAACAAACAATTAATTTATATTAAGCTATTGGAACTTGTGGTTTAATAATTTAACTCTATGCTCTTATTGTCAAATAAAATAAAATAAAAATCTTTTCGTGTTTCTGTCAACAAAATATAAAAATCATTTCTGTCGAATTAAATGAGAGGTGCAAGTGGCATTCAGAGAAATAACTTGATTTAAAAACAAACAAATGGAGAACTTAAGAATTTGTAGAACTATTTATGTGTTTCATTGAAGGGTGACTAATCACTAATGAATAAGATGGATGTTACTTCACTATCATTGTAAGCAAATCTAGAAACTCCTCTAAGATGATTAAACCATCCTAAATTAATTCGATTCCCCGTGCCTTTCAACTTGATTAAAGAAAATAGACATTGTTATGTAATTTAACCAATGGTTTATTTGGTCCTAAAATAGATTACACGTAAGAATTCGTACACATAATTGTATGGATGATGAAATATTTAAGACCATAGTGAGCAAAAAAGAAGTTAAATTTAAACAGAAATGTTGAAAAGGGGAAACTAAAACCACGCGGTTTTGTGAAGCAGACAAAAGGATTAACAAAGAGTATTCTTTACATCTCAATTTAGATAAAACTGTTTGACTAGTCATAAATATTTGTGTTATTATAAATTATTGAAGTGACATTGTTATAGAAAGGATAAGAGCTTTACGTAAATTGTTAAAGAAACAGCTGACTTTTGCAAGCAATGAGTAAATGCTCATTGCTGTCTGGTTTTGACTCTTTTGGGGAATACACCTATTTTACCACCACTTCATCTTTGGTCAGCTTAAAGACTCCTTCTCTTCTCTCTCTTAAACAAATTGTGTGTATATATATACACAAGGACCCCCACTCCTTTACACAACTCTTGAACAAAGTTTCCTACAAAGAGAGTAAAGCAATACATAAAAACGAAAGATACATCCTTTTACTTCCATTGATCTTCAAGTCATAAAAACAAAAAAATCCTTTTGTTCCTACGTGTAGCTAGAATGGGAAGACCACCTTGCTGTGATAAAATTGGGGTGAAAAAAGGACCATGGACACCAGAAGAAGATATCATCTTGGTTTCATACATTCAACAACATGGTCCTGGGAACTGGAGAGCTGTTCCCAGTAATACTGGTAATTAGGATTTGTATTAATTAAACTTTATTTTTCCTTCCTGGAGAAGTCATTAAAATGTGGACACACCGCTTTGATATATCAATCAATCTGTTTTACTCACAGACGTTCATATTTTTTTGTTCAGGTTTGCTTAGATGCAGCAAAAGCTGTAGGCTGAGATGGACTAATTATCTCCGGCCCGGAATTAAACGTGGAAACTTCACTGAACATGAAGAAAAAATGATTATCCATCTCCAAGCTCTTCTAGGCAACAGGTACCATGCTAAATTTTATTATTAGATCCAATTTTTATATGTTGTTAATGCCAATAAAGAATTAGGGTTAGATCTCGTGTTTTTTCACTGATAAAAGTTTCAATATTTGTTTTTGTGTAGATGGGCTGCGATTGCTTCGTATCTCCCACAAAGGACGGATAACGATATAAAAAACTACTGGAATACTCATCTGAGGAAAAAGCTGAAGAAACTTGAAGGGAATGATGAGAATAGTACTCAAGAAGGAGCAGCCTCATCATCATCTCAATCAAATTTCTCAAAGGGACAGTGGGAGAGGAGGCTTCAAACAGATATTCACATGGCTAGAAAAGCCCTTTGTGAGGCTTTATCACTTGACAAATCCGATTCGTCTGCTAATCCAAGCTCCCCAATTCCTGCTCAACAACCCGTTACAGGATCCAGCTCTTATGCATCCAGTGCGGAAAACATTTCCAGGTTACTTCAAAATTGGATGAAGGATTACCCCAAATCATCTGAATTAAGTCGATCAAATTCTGAGACAACTCAAAGCTCGTTGAATAACCCGTCAATTGGGTCGGGGTCAGGGTCGAGTCCTAGTGAAGGTACCATAAGTGCTGCAACACCTGAGGGATTTGACTCCTTTTTTAGCGAGGGTAATGCTTTCACACCTGAAATTTTTCAGGTGGAAAGCAAGCCAAATTTTCCGAATGTGAATTCGGAAAATGGTTTTTTGTTTCAAGCGGAGAGCAAGCCAAGTTTGGAAGAGTCACAAGTCCCGCTAACTTTGCTAGAGAAGTGGCTATTTGATGATGCTATTAATGCACCAGCACAAGAAGAGTTTATGGGAATGGGTTTGGGTGAATCTGCTGACTTTTTTTGAAGAAATATTTACTAGTAAATGACAGCTCTAGTAAATATTTCTTCAGAAAAAATATACAAGTTCAAATTTGGGGTTTTCTTTAATCTGTCTTTTTAATGTTTGTTACTTGTTAATTAGAGCTTTGTAATTTAGTTTAATAGGTTTACTTACTTAGTAGCTAGCCTGAGCAAAAATTCTAAAATTTGCAAGAGCAAAGAAAAGTGTATATTACAAGTAATCTTAAATATGCATATGTAGTGAATAGTAGTAGTACTACCAGCCTCTTTAGATTCTACGAGAGCTTCAACTGTTTGTACTATGTGCTAAAATATTTTATTGAGTAAATTAGATGGAGTTTGACTTGAGATGTTCCTTTTAACACGAGTTCCAACATCGTATTAAAGGAGTTTGACTTCCTTGACACTTATACAGTACAATAAATTAATTTTACACTATCACTAGTAGTTTAATTACTTGATTTAATTTATGGAACAAGTCATTAATCATGTTTTGTAAGTTACACCCAATTCATGATTACATGCATGTTTTGTAAGTTGCACCAATTCATGATCGCTATAGTATAACTTTTTAGTGATTTAATGATATAAATTTCTTTACACAATATATTACTCCCTATAGTAAACTTATAATCATGAATTGTATTAGTGTTGTAATTACTCAGAAAAAATAACTTTGTCAAGTGCAATAGTTTGTTCTTTTTTTTTTGGCTGTTGACAAGGTTATTTTGTCAGGATATATCTATTTTAGTTTGGATTATCAAAATAGAAATACAATCGGTACTCTTTGAGTGCGAACAATATAAACTTCTCTATAATATAATAGTAACCCATAAACCACATGCTCAACTAGAAGTGGTAAAATGGGTAATTTATATGGGTATCCACTCACATTTACCCATTTTAAATGGGTTGGATATCCAACTCATTTAAAAAAAGGTAAAAACGAGTAATACTTATATTTACTCATTTAAAAGTCGGTAGTTATATGAGTAATATGGGTAAAAATTGTTCATTCATAAAAGAAAGAAAAGTGATTAGAGGTGGGGTGGTAAAAAAAGCTTTTTAATTTTTTTTTTGAGATAGGGGGCCTGGTAGGGGGGTGGGGTGGTAAATTTTATTTTATTTTAATAAAAAAAGGCCTAATTTTTTAAAAAAAAATTCACATTTTTTTGGGATGGGGTGTGTGTGGGGGGGGGGGGGTAGGGGATGTGGGGGGACGTAGGAGGTGGGGTGGTAAAAAAGATTTTTAAATAAAAAAAATTTAATTTTTTCTTACATTTTTTTGGGATTGGGGTGGTAGTAGGGTTGGGGGGCTGGAGGGGGGTAGTGGTGGAAGGGGGTGATCAAAGTAGTAAAAATAAATTGAATTTCTTTTTTAAAAAATAAATTTAATTTTTTAGGTGTTGGGGTTGGGGGTGGGTGGGTGGGGGGTAGTGGTGATTGGGTGATCAAAGTAGTAAAAAATAAATTTAATTTTTAGGCGTTGGGGTTGGGTGTGGGTGGGTGGGTGGCAGAGTAGTAAAAAAATAAAAAAAATTGAGGCGTTGGAGTTGGGGGTGGGAGTGGGCAAGTTAAATTTAAAAGTTCTAAGTATTTTTATCGTGGGGACGGGTGGGGTGGGATGGGGGGTGTGGGTTGAAGAGTAGTTTTTGTTTTTGAAGCTTTTAACATAATTCCTATAATAATATGGATATCCATATTACCCATTGGGTAACTCGTTTTTATCCATTTAAAATATGAGTCAAGTCGACTATTTTACCCATTTTTTATTTAATTCGTTTTCGATTGACTCATATTCGACTCGACTCGCTCGTTTGCCACTCCTATGCTCAACTAACTTGGTCACCCGCATATGTATCAAGCTAAGTGAACTAGTTATAGGCTTATAGCACACACCTATTTCATTTTTTTTGTAATTTTTATCTTTTTTTTTACAAGTAGTGGCTATTAATTGTTGCCTGCAACTCTTTAATTTAAGGTACCTTGAATCTAAATGGACGACAAAAGTGACACCCGAGCTCCATGATATGTCCATAACGAGGCCATCATATCTTCACCATCTAAGCGACTGCACCGAGGAACTGATTATTGTTTTTGACTTTTTCTATTTTTGAGATAGGGTGGCCGATAAGAAATGTAAATACAGATCTAAAATTTAAAGTTTATGAATTATACTATAATCGCAAGTTAATAATCAAGTGTTATGTAGAAATTTAGTGACTATCTTAATATAAATACAGAGTTTGAATATGGATCCACGTAACCCATAAGTTAGGGTTAGATTTGCACCCCACTAGAGATATGAATGTTTTTTGACGAGCTTAGAGCCGCCCTACTACATTGTTAACTTCATTTTTTTTCTTCATTTAGATTTAGCAGAAGGGAAGTACAATGAGTGTTTGATTAAACTTAGTGTAATGAAAGGGACCAATTAAGCGTAATTTAATCTAAAATTAGTTTAAGAGATGAGGATTATATTGTCCATATTAATATATTAAAGAGATCACCTATCTCTTAAAGTTTCAATGTGAGACTCTTCATACCTCCGCTCACGTCTAGGACTAGCCATCTAGAGAAGTAAGTAATTTGATATGGGGGTTCAATATCTCGATTACGATAAGTCCTAGTTGAAATATGAGTATTACCCTAATTTTAACTTAATCTCAAAAACTAGTTCGAATATAAATATCTCCAAACGTCATGCTAAAAGAAGTTATATCAATTCATTAAATCACTAATGTGGGACTCATCAAGTGAATGTGTTACCCATTACGTACCCTATAGCTATTCAAAAATAGTATACTTAAATACTTTTGTTAGTATTGTTCATTTTTTGCTTTTTCAGCTAACTTAATTAAATTCTTGACGGAGTAATTGATTCAATTAGATTCTAGAAACAAGAAAGGATGAATGGCGCGCTATGTCCGTACCCATTTAAGACTCCATCAATAATACCTCGTTCTACAGCATCTTCATTTCTAGGAAGCTTCCTTCATCAATATTCAATGTACTCTATATGAAACGTAGGGAATACGATTCTAAATAATAATTTATTGGAAATAACTTTTCTACCTCATAGATAATTAAGATTGCGTATATTTTAACCTCTTCATACCTACTTGTGGGATCACATTGAATATGTTATTGTCATTATGCGTGATTCTAGAGAATCATACTAATCAATGGAAGTTTAGAAAATATCCTTTTTGCCATAAAATTTGGTCAGAATGGTAAAATAACATATTTCACAATATTTTATTTTACCTTTTTGAATATTTTTACCCTTTTAACTTTAATATATTTTAATTAAAAAATGAAAAAAAGATCAGTTTATTTTAAAATAAAAAGAATATTATATAGACTTTTAAATTTTCTGGCCAAATTCTGGCCATTTAACATTATCCGAAAGTTTATTTGTAGTGCACCCGTTGATTTGAAATGTACCGAAAATCGAGTAATTTAACATTTATAGCCTATCTCTTGTTGAAACACTTTAGATTAGTTTTTGGATCAGAGAGAGAATCAAAATTTGAATTTTATGGATTCAGATTCGAAATTCTATCACATTCTATCTTATTTATTGGATTTGAAAACGCAGCTTTGTGACAAATTAATAGCTCCTTAATTTTTCTTATCATATGAAAATATAGAAAAGGGCATAAATGAAATGTTTGATTGAGGCTTTTAGTTGGTTAAATGTGGAAAAAAAAAAGATTTTAATTTTTAGGTTGATTTCGGAAAAACTTTGATTAATTAACTGTCGTACATTGATCATATTCTTAAATACACTACATAGGATCTCCCTTTTAAGTATTGAGTGTAGGAGAGGATGATCACTACTTTCTAGTAGTACTAGTAACAAGTTTATAACCTTAATAAACATATGCCTAATTGAGAAGCTATAAATGTCGAAAAACTGACACTGCTTGGATTAAACAAAGGTGGTGGTTTGACCTTCTTTCAATTTTAAAATTTGTCAAAAAAATTGCATTGGAAAATCGCAATGGGCTATTAAATGCAAAATATATGGAGGATCCAGTTGACTTTGCTACTACAAGTTACTCCCTCCGTCCATTTTTCTATTTAAAGTTTTAGTTGTCATGTTGCGCTTTTTAAAAGTTAATTTGATTAATTTTTTAAATTAAATTACATTAATTTGATATTTAAATATTCAAAAATTATACGAAAAGTAATGTAAATTGCATTTTTTTGTATATCAATATGATGAATAGATATCGTATAATGTTGGTCAAAGTTCTTATCGTTTGACTCTAAAAAGGGAAACCATGACAACTAAAAGTGGACTGAGAGAATACTACTTCCATCGGAACAATTTATTTACCACATTTTTTGTTTACATACTTTTTCAAAAATCATATGTTTTGACTATTATACTTTTATTTATTAACATTAATCATTTATTGTTAAACTGTTTTCAATAAATAAAAATGAAAGATAATTTAAACAAAATACTAGTGTATGTTTATATGCTCTACATTTTGATTTTCTATGTTAATAATTTTTTAGTCTAAACGACCGTACTAACGTTGTGATTCTATATTTGATAGAGTTACAGCGTTCAAGGGTCGTTAGGGAAGGAAAAGCTCCGGCAAAGTGATTTGGAGCGTGCGCGGTCGACCTTAAGGTAGGCTACGGCTTCCTTTCTATTAGATTGAGCTTAATTGTGTAAAAGCATGTCGATTGAAGTGAATTGGGGGTGGGTACCAGTTTCGTACTTTACATTAATTAGATACCTTATGTTAGGATCGATTGGCCATATTTCGGGTATAGTATCATGTTAACCGATTTAGTAGAGTTGCATGCTTATGTGTTAAATGCTATTGTATGTTTGTATGTTGTATGTTTGTTCATCCTTAACCGTAAGCATGATATCCTTAGTCTATGTTAGGCTAGCATTAGACTTATGACCCATGTGGGGTGGATAGCCTTGACTTTCTACTGACGTCGTTCGAATGACTTAGCTCTTTGTAGACTGGAGTAGTAGACTTGAGTATGATAGTTGAGCCTTAGATTAGGCGTTATCGCTGCTTGCTGCACTTCTGTATCTTCTCTTCGTAATTTTGCGGTTTCAATGTGGTCTTGAAGGTTCGGTGCATTACTAGAGGCGTGGGATTGAGATAGTAGAGGCTTGGAGCCTTTTCTGCGATTTCTTAGAGTGAACGGCGTTCCATGGTGACTGTTATTGGATTGGATCCTATTGGAGATACCATCACCCCCGGGATCGTTCTTTCTAGCTGGGCTGGGAGCGTATCGTTGGTTGGGTAGACTAGGTGATTTCGGCGATCGCCCCCGGGCCTCTCTTTCTAGCTAGGCTGGGAGTGTGCTGTTGGCTGGGTGTCCCCGAGTCACTCTTTTTAGCTAGGCTGGTAGCTGACTGCATGGTAGGACGACTCGCGATATCTACCCCACCCTCGGGTCTATCTTTCTAGCTGGGCTGGGAGTGGACTATTTGGTAGGGTGCCCCTGGGGTCACTTTTTCTAGCTAGGCTGGGAGTGCACTGCTGGCTGGGTGGAGTCTGATGGGTTGTCTTGGTTACTTTGGGCTGGGAGCCCGATTTTCTTCTTTCTCAGTAGACTTAGCTTTTATTTGTACCTGTCAGGCTTATGAGGGTCCGTTCAGGTTTTATTTAAACTTGCGCACGAGTGTACCTTCTGGGCTTATGAGGTCCAGTTAGGTTTAGTTTAGTTGTACTTAGTTTATTTCTGGTATGCTCGTGTGCTTTCTTTTCATATCCGCTTTGACCTCTCTGTTCCTAGATTCTATCATTTCTTATTATTTTTACCCTTTTTGCTCAGTCTGCCTTTGATACCTACTGAATACCGATTGTGTTGGTACTCATGCTACGCTCTACATCTATTTCGTGATCCAGGTTCCAGTACCAGTTACCAGCGGTGATTAGCTTCAACCTTCTTTTGCAGCTGTGACTCGGAGACGAGGGCGAGCACTTGGCGTTTTGGGTTTGTTTTGTCTCCTTCTTTTGTTTTAGCTAGTCTTGTTGCTTTTGTGACACGCTTTGTATGGTCCACTTTTGGGAATTGTATTCTTTATTAGATAACTCTGTACTAGTGACTTCCAGGTTCTGGGAGGGATTTTGTATGTACTTATTTTGATTTGCTTCCGCCTTGTTGTCCTTGTTTAGATTATTATTTTCGCTAGTATTTGCCCTTACGCTCATTACTTGTTATTCCGGGTTACGGGTTGGCTTACCTATTGGTGGGTTTTTAGTAGGTGTCATCATGACTCGAGAAATCGGGTCGTGACAAGTTGGTATCAGGATAAAATAAAAATAAATGTATTCACTTATAACTTGATTTCTAAAAAGACAACTATTGTAATAAGAACAGCGACTAAAGTGGTCCAAAAATATAGTTAACGGATAAAATTCACAAATAGCCGCTCTATGATTGTCTGGAGTTTTAAATTGTACAAGTAAAAATTTATGACAACGTAAATTTATGCACAATCTATGCAAACAGATCGATTTGAAAGCGATAAATAGCTCGATTTCTTGTAGTCAACGAAAACTTATAAATAGAGACTGATAAAGTGGAAAACTGTGAATTGGAATATAGAGAAACGACTCAACTCTTTTATGGTAAAGAATTGAACTTTTCAGCAGGTTCAGTTCATTCATTTAATTATATAAATATCAAATTGACAATTTTATTTTTTCATCATACTAATATGAAAAAGACTATAACCTATAATATTTTTCGATCACCTAAACTAAAATTTAATAATCTTAAACTAATGAACAGAGGAGTATTCAATTTTTTTTTTCTTTCTTTTAATAAAAGATTTATCGTATTTTAAATTTCACCTCTAAAATTTAATAGTTTAAAAACAATTTTTCGAAAACAAGGACAAAAAGACTCTATTTCTACCCTAATTAATCACCCACCAACCAAAGACATAACCTTTTTCTCTGTGAAAAGCATAAGCCCCTCATGAATGATAACACCAAATGACAAGGCAAAATAACACTTAAATATAATGCAACAGTCACTTTTGAATTGTCAATATGTAGAAAGAATTTATTGAAGGCACAATTTTCCTTATTTTACAGGCTGCATATACTGAAGGAGTAATGACCAAAGTGGAAAATAATTTTAAAGATTAAACTTTTCCACAGTTGCCAGATCAGAAAAGGAAAAAAAATGCAAGAAGAAATTAAAGAGTAAATGCTGCATGATTCAACATCCAAAATCCAAAGGAAGCTTCCCTTACAGACAAACATATATATATTCATAGTTGCAATCATGTGACCCATGTTCTTTCCTAAACTCAAAAACAGCTAAATACTTATCGTCTTTTTAAAATAAAAAACATTTACCTAAATATACTTGTTATTTTCAAAATTCAACACAAATTAATTATTTTATCCTTAATAATAAATATTTTTTGAAGACTACAATCTACTCAAAAGGATGAATGATCATATATTAAGATATATATATAAATAAGAGTAAATTATTCAAATACCTCTTCTGGTCAACAGTGGTGGAGACAGAAATTTCACAAAGGATGTCCAGAAATATCACAATAAAAGCTATTTTTAAAAAGTAGAACTAGCTAGTGAGATTCAAACACACGAGTACTACCTCATTCCAAATAGGTTTCTACAATAGTTTGTTATGTTAAGAGCGTCCAAAATATGCTATTTAATCATTTTGTGTAGAGCTGTCAAAATGGGTTGGGTACCCTAACGGGCTATAGAGTTAAATGGGATGGGACGAGCTGACCCTTTTAATTAAAGGGCCTATAAAATAGCAACCCACCCCAGCCCTAAGCGGGCCACGGATTGGCCCTTCAACCAAAAAATGAACAATATTACTCTCTTAGAAAGAGTATCGAATGTTGTTGTTTATGAACACGACATCATTACATACAAATTTTTATTTATGAATCACACACTTCGGTGAATACTTACAAAAATACATTTATGAATCACACACTTCGGTGAATACATACAAAAATACATAACGTAAAATTTAGCGGAAAAATGTTGATCATTCCACCATTCCTCCCACAAAAAACTAGCTAGTTTAAAAGACTTGATTTTTTTATTTTAAAAATATTTATTGATAAAAACTTTACAAATATAACACTACTAAAAAAATATATATAAAATATTTTTAAATATTCGTAGCCCACGGGCTGGCCTCTGAGGCTTGCGGGTTGGGCCTACGAGGCTAGCGGGCCAAATGAGACTGGACTAAAAAGCGTCGTTCCTAAATGGGCCAAAAAAATTAGGCACAACCCTACTTAATTCAAGGGTTGGGTTGGGCTGGCCTAGCAGGCCAAATCTATTTTGACAACTCTAATTTTGTGTATTATTTTACTTGTATATACAATATATTTTTTTCCACGTAGGGTGTCCAATGTGGCTATGCCACTGTCAGGTTAGTACTATTTTCTTAAGGATTGTGTAATTGAAAAAAATAGGACAAATATTTTAAGATAGGGAAAGTAATTTTCATAAAAATCTTTAAACATATTATCTGTAGGGTTACTATTCATACACACCACACATATGAATTATGATCTATCAAAAACACTGCAATATCAATTATAGCTGTTTGACACTCTCATGTGCGTTCGGACAGATACCCCTTCCCTTTTTTTCCACCTAAATCTCCCATTTCTAAACCCTTCTTTCTATAATTCATGTGATGAACATTAACAATATTATTTGTCTTATGCGTCTCGATATGTATGCAAATATGTCATTTATTTATAAAGATTGGTCCAATGAGCTTTATTTTATTTATTTAACCATACTCTAACATCTTTCTACCCAAAAAAAAACATTACTCTAATATTCAGAATCTACTGATCCGACTAATTTAAATTTATGTGCGTTGTAAGTATAGGGGTGGAGCTATATAGCATGAGAAGTATAGATACGCCAAAACCCAAATAACTTCAATTCAAATTTTATATATTTATTGAACAAATCTTTAATTACATATAATAAACTTGAGAAGTCAATATTAACTTATGGAATTTTTCTCTATTGGTAAGACCAATTTAAGAGAAAACAGTTTCTCCACTATTAGAGTCTGATTAAGAATGAAAGAATTTCATTGATCCACCTGTATCCTTAGTAGTGGTCCAATGATATATATAATGGTATTATCTAATTAATAAACTTGTGGTATTACATTGAGAGGGGTCTATTTTGAATGATATGTCAATTTGATATTCTTTGCCAGAACCACGAGATACTATTAAAATGCATGGATAAAGAGCCGTCTCACTTGATAGATTGTCCTGCTTCGGATATTTAATTGATAGAATAATAAATGTAGGTTTAAAAGAAAAAAGACAAAAAAACATTTCACTATAATTTTATAAGTAGGATTTGAAAAAAGTGAGACATACACATATTTTATCCCTATATTTTTGTGGGACATGAAAGTTATGTTCGACAGATTCGTTATTCAAAAATATTGGAAAATATAAACAAGATATTACTAAAATATTTTTAGAAATTTAAGCGGTTGCAATCAACCCATTTTCCTCAAAATCACCAAGTATAAGTATCATGTAAATGAATAGTGTATGAAAAGTATTTTCTGTCTAGTCCCATCCCATCATCATTTATTAAAGAAGTTTAAATAAATGCGACATAAATATGTATTTCCAGTTTTAATAACTCCAGTAATATATACTGCTATATATATATATATTATTCATACGAAATAATTTGAAGCTATAAAGTGTGAAACGAAAGTCACAAAGTAAAGCTGAAACTAAAATTCATAATTGAAGTAAATAATGAAGTTTATTGCTTAAATAAATTATTGCAAATAAAGTCTCACAATTATTATCCTGTTATCTAATACAAATACTAACAATTATTTTTGCTTTACTGGAAACAGTTGTTCAAAAGATTTGTCTTTCAAAAAACGATATGATATGGAATCTTGAAATATATGTTATAACAAAGTATACTAAAAAATATGTGTGATGATCATAGAATTTTTAATTTAATTCTTTTAATTTTCTCCATACTTGCTAGCTAGGGAAGGTTTTGTGTCTAATTGTTATTAGTAGGATAAGATTTGACCCTTTTTCCTTATACTGTCCTCTTTTGACAAATTTGACATATATGCATTTGACATGGACTCCTTGTCTCTCCTATTATTTTGTATATCGATTGTAAAAGAAACAAATTTGAATTTGACAGAAGAGATACATGCATGATTATTTAATGTTAATTGTTATCTTAACATTATACATTCGAAATTGTCGATTGTGTAGAGAGATAAAGAGTGACAACAAAGAAGGTTGGTGGATAAAGGTGAAAGAGAAATGAAGGAATGTAGAAAAGAGACTTATTTAAGAGGACACCAAATTTTGTATAAATATTATATGAAAGTTGTTGTTGTTGTTGTTGTGGTATTAAATTTCTAGACAACTTAATATATATATTTCATACGTAAAATTGTGACTGAAATTTCAAGTCTTGAGAGGAATGTACATATTTATATGGATTTTCACTAAAATTATGAAGCGAAATTCTAAGTTTTGCTATAGATACAGATATTTCATACCATTTTTATACAATTTTCATTTTATTTCTAACAAAAAATGAAAAATCAGTTCTTTTGAAGTGCAGAAATTAATAGACATTTGAAAGACAAATCCTGCAATTAAATGGTTTCAATATGGGCCCTCCATTATCGCGGATCACAAAGGCCCATAATTTCCCCCTTTTTTGAGCCCAACAGATGATCCAGCAATATCTATCAACAATTCTAATTCAAATTTGATTTGTACACTTGTACTTTATTATCAAGTGTGGAAAAAGGTATGCTTTTCTTAAAGACAATGCCAAATAATTAAAAAATTATTCTTTAAAGTGGAGGCTGAAATATGTGAAGAAATTTTAGTAATATCATATTAAAAAGTTTTTTTGTCTAGTCATTATACATTGAATATATCCTAATTCCTATGTGACATTGTGACTAATTATTTGCCGTCATTTGCAGCCGAGCCCGACATTATGTTTTTGTTGACGGGATATTCTGAAAATTATAATAAACTAATTGATATATATATATATATATATATAAAGTAATCATTTTAGTTTATTGGGCTATTTGGACCTCATTGCAATTTTGGGCTGTAAAGGTATACATATGCTGAGGTCCAGTCCGTATATGTTCAGTTATTTGAGGATTATTTACTAATGCTAAATGTTTTATGCAATTTTTTTTTAATCATAATTAAGGATTATGAGAAAAAAACCAATCCATGCACCCATGTATGGTGTTTTACGTTTGAAATAATCTCTGTGTTTTACGTTTGAAATAATCGTGGACATCACATCAACCAATCTACGATTGACAAACAAAACACAATTAATAAGCAAATAATTGCCAAAATAATTTCACGCACTTCGTCCGTCGCTCGCAACAAGTAAGGCCGAAAGGCCATTTTTTTGTAATAAATAGTTATTTGATTATTTTGGGTAAAGAATTTTGATTTAATAGACATTTTGTCTAACTTTTCCTTTTATTACTGCCTCACACATTTTTTTTTAAGGGGCATAAATTTATATTTTTGCATCATAATATTCCTTAAATTATGCTATACACACTTTTAATGTATTTCCACTAAATTCAAAAGTTTGTTCTTCTTTTTCCATTTCCCTATTGAAAAAATTATAAGAATGTGAAGTGTTAAGGTTTTTATCATCCTGGTGTCGAACTACTCTCTTATTAACCCTATGTTTCTATTTACTTATTAAGTATTTTTTAATTTAATTTCCCTCTACTTGTCATTTTTTGACAAATCAAGGAGGGACAATTTTTTTCTTTCTATTATACCATGAATTTATCATTGAGTTAATGTATTTGAAAAATGTAGTGAGTAAATATGTTTAAGACTTTTCAATTAATAGAGATAAAATGATAAACTCACTATATCAATAATTATTTTCTTAATAGGTGTAGCAAGATAAATTTTGACCAGTAGAAAGGGACCGCAAAGGAATTTAACCACCAAGTTTTGAATGAATTAGCGTGATTCCTCTATACTCCGTCTCATTTTATGTGACACTCTTTTCCTTTTTTAGTTCGTTCCGTCCCATTTTATATATGTATGTGTTGTTGTATTCATGCAATCTGTTCAGTTTCTTCTAATTTCATACACTCGAGTCTCGAAATGCATGTCTAGTCAATGTTCCTTTTTATCATTCAATCAAAAGGAACAAAAATAAATTAGGCGTTTCTTCACAGTATTTGTGCACTCTTGACTATTAAAATGTAGTCCTCTTTATTTTTACTTGTTATTATTTGACTTGATATATCCTTTAAGAAAATGATTATTGATATATGTATTTTATCACACTATCCTCATTAATTGATCTTTAGTATTAACTCCTTGAAAATGATTTGGAAAATAGTATTTAATGCTAATGATAAAATATGAAGAAAAAAATTGTCCTTTCTTGATATGTCAAAAGTGACAAATAAAAATGAAATTTTATTTTATAAATAAGTGATAAATAAAAGTGAACGGAAGGAGTATAATTTAAGATCGTTTAGATGGTAGTACTCAGTAGACCCTTTGGAGAGCTGATGGCAAGGCAGAGAGACGTTATTTCTATTGATGAAGGAAATTTAAGTTAAAGGGGAAAATTTGTTAATTATGTCTTGAATTTTTCCTTGTATATTTTAGAAAACTCGTAATTTCTATTGCTTTAGGAGACTCTGTATCCGTATAGGATCGGAAAAACTCTCTGTTTTTTATTGAAGAATTAGACCTAGCCGAACCTCATTAAATTCTTGTGTTATTTTTCATTTTTATTTTCTTTATTTGCGATTGTGTGTTGATTAATCCAAGATATTTCTGCACCATAATTTAAGGTCTGTTTGGATGGGGGATAAGAAATAAACATTAATGGATAAAATAAGGATCATGTTACCCACGTTTTGTTCAGTTTTCGGTTTCAGATTGCAGTACAACAATTATATTATTGTTTGGAAGGGACGATGGACACAAGAGTTTATTTTGGTCATGGTACTACTAGTATGATCAGATTTTTTAATTTATCAATATAATCGAATAATTTTATTCGAGGAATTTATCCCTATTTCAAAATTTCAATTAATTGATAGTAATTTATGATTATTAATCTTGGGATAAAATATCAACATAACAAAGATGTCCTCCAATGTTCTTCTGCCAAATTCTTTTACAAAATTCAATGTTAAAATTATCTAGTGTTATACCCAGTATATGTCATCTTTAGTGCAATAAATTAAACATCTATTCTATTGATGAAAATATATATCCACAAAATAATTATGTTATTATTAACCCCTTCATGATTAAGGCAGTATCTAAGGAAGGTGAGTCAAGGAGTCCATCATACTAGATTCTCATAATTAAGAAGAATTAGTAAATGCCAATAACTAAATTATAGAGGCCAACCGTTGCGATGTGATTCTAAGGTAAGAAGTTGAGTCATTAGGTTATTATTTTGTGTTGCTACAAATTATTACATTAAAGGTAAAAAGAAAATTTTGAAATTAAATTACTTCTAATTATATAATGCGACCTTTTTTTGGACGGATTAATACCAAACGTGTATCACATAAATAGGGGCGGACCCACATAAAATCCGTTGGATGCTCGAGCACCCATTAACCTCGTGTCGGAATATATATATCTATATAGAAATTAAGAGGTATTTGTATAAAATTAACATAGAACACCCAAGTCAAATGATCTGATTGGTTCATTGAATCTTGGGTGGGTACTTGAGGCTCCCTTAGTGTTGTCGAGCCCAGGTTTGAATCTCACTGTTAACATGTCTTTTTAAATTTTTTGATTCAGCCAATTTCAGAGCACCCACAACCTTAAAATCCTAGATCCGCCAATGCATATAAATTGGGACGTCACTACAACAAAAACAACTTTTAGCGGCAATAAATAGACACATTAATGAAGAGTGTTAAAGTCTTTACCAGCATTAGTTAAGTGTCATTAGATCCCATGTCGCTAAAGGCTTTAGGGACATATACAAAGAGTGTTAATTGCCGCTAAAAATACATATTTAGCGGCAATTGAGCTATTGCCATTAATTAATTGCCGCTAAAGATCATTTTTGACTAGTTTGTGAGAGAGTAACTAATTAACTCTGATTCATATTATTTATTTTTAAAGATTATTGAACAACTTTACAAGTATATTTAGTAATATCAGTTATCTCTTTTTTAAAACTTATGAACTAAATAACGTTCCTTGAATATTTCCTAAGAAATGGTATTTCATGAAAAGAAAGAAGCCACGTGAAGCCTAACCTAACATGCTGGAGCTTTTGTCCACTTTGAATTTTTTTTCAAATTTGCACTCACTGTTTAATTTTTATGTGATATATATATATTTTATTTTTAAAATTTTTTTTTTTAAAAATCTGTTATATAAAAAAATGATATATTTATTTATCCTTACACTTTTCATTTTATCCTTTATAAGATAGTCAATAGTCATGTGAATATTTATAATTTATTAGAACACAAGTTTGAATTATTGTTTTCTTTCTTTTTTCAGATTATATACTGGATCGAAATGCATTACATCAATTGGCATTGTGGGAGTGCATTTTTAGTTACAATTAAGTCTAAATCTATATATTGACTTTCACTTGAGATAAGAAAATTGAGGGAAACATAATTTTCATTGAAAGAGAAATAATATATTTTTGAAGGGATAAGAAATTCAAAACCATAAGTCATAGGTTATTGTGTATATATATATATATATAGCTAGGGTAGGGTTGGAGAAACAGAATGTCTATATATATTGCCAATCAACCATCTCTTCAATGTCATATCAACTCTTTCACCCAATAGCACTTCTAGCATATGTCAAATTGCATGTCGAATATGTTTCTGAAAGAAATAATGTGTTTCATGGTGTCTAGGTGATAGAGTGTAAAAAAAAATAACGAATCTTAAATTTTAATAATATACTCGAGTCATGACTTGTTTCAAAATTGAAAACTTGAGTAAGTGAAAAATAAGTTCATTCTGAACACTTCTGGCTGAAATTTTGAAAAACCTTAAATTATGTGCATGTTTTAAAGCATCCATTTGGCAAAAAAATTAATAATGTTTTAAAATGCATTATCTCTTTTGATTTTACATATTAATTCAACCCTATTCCAGTTGAGTGTATATTTACAATTAAAGGACATTGATAATATATTTTATGTGGTAATAGGGATTTGAGAGCACTCGCAAAAACTTTTTCAATTCTTTGCCCAAAGTATCTAAATGGAATATAATAACATATTTAAAGGATCAACAATATATTCCACCTTATAATAATAGTATTGGTAATTTGGATAGTGTTTCGATGACAGGAATAAAAGTTAATTTACTTATAAGCAAAGTGACTTCTGCCAGTAACTGAAAAAATCATTTAACTTGTTATCTTTTGTTGGGAAATGTTTTTTTTTCTTCTTAAAAATGATTTTTATCATACTAAAGCTATGAGTTCAATGAAATCTAAGTAGTTTTGTCTCAAAATTACTACTTATATTGAAAAAATTTATTAATATATATAAATAATATATTCAGAACTTAATGGCTCTGCATCCACTCCATTATTATCATTATTATTATTATTATTATTGATATGACGTTTGTCATACATTGAATAAACGTTTTTAGAAAATTTTGAAAAAAGTTGGTAGAAGAAGTTTAAGTGGGTCATCTTTCCACTGATTTTATTGCTGTATAAGAAGAGCGAGAAAGGGAGAGACTACTAAGCATTACTCATTATTCTTTATTGCACTACAAGTTCTGCTTTGCGACAAACAATTCAAAAAACTAGAAAACAACAGAGACACATGATATGGAATTCCATTAACAAAGTGATAAGTTTTTCTTTTTCTTTTTTAATTTCTAATAGAATATTAGTATTTGAACTTTTTTAAATTATTGTACAATTTGTTGTAGCCTGTAGGGAGTAGAAGTCAAAACTGGTCTAAAATTATAATTCGAAAAATTAGATAAAATGTCTATTGGATCAAACATGATTTTCCTACTAAATAATATATTAAAAGATTCACAACATCAAGAGGAACTTATACCTAAAATTTGAGACTGTTGCAAAGAGACTTGAGATGATTGGGATTGAAAATAAAATGTAAATACTATATGAACAACGTATATGTATGTTTATATATTTTTTATACATAGTTATACATTATATATACAAAATTTATACAATATCGAAAATGATTTTTTTTGTTGTTTGTACATTTACGTAAATGCCCATTATAATCTGTCCAACTTCTATAAGCATGAGATGATTATTGACCCACTCATTGATTAGCTCAGTCTATTATTCTGTCCAACACATTTTAGCCCATTAAATTTTAGGTTGATATTTAGCCCGAATTGATTCATGCAAAATTCTGACAAAAATTCAAAAAAAATGTTTTTTTATAACTTTATATATTACATATAGTCATGATAAATAAATAATATTTAATAAGGTAATATTATATACTATATATAAGAAATAAAACAATTAAAACTAACTAAGAAATTAGCGCGGATTGGATTTGGACCCTCATTTTAACACATTTTAGCGTAAGTAATTTTTGACAAGTCAATAATCCACCAATTTATTAC
This sequence comes from Solanum acaule, assembly GCA_036250505.1. Lineage (NCBI taxonomy): Eukaryota > Viridiplantae > Streptophyta > Magnoliopsida > Solanales > Solanaceae > Solanum > Solanum acaule. Next base: position 19,310 of record JAJOOR010027167.1, read on the forward strand.
TAAGCTGCCCCACATCCCTTCAATTCTTCAACAATGTTATTATAAAAAATACATATCTTATTTTCCTTTTTTTGCTCACTTCGTCATTTTGATCTTCGTTATTTTCCTTTACTTTCTTGATGTTATTGTCTCTGTTGTTGACTATGCACTTTTCTCTTATTGGATACTATAGCATATATAATGTTTCCTCTTATTTTTCTTGGGTTGTTGTACTTGAGCTGAGGGTCCTCCGGAAACAGCCTCTCTACCTCCACGAGGTAGTGGTAAGGTCTGCGTACACTCTACCCTCCCCAGACCCCAC
>JAJOOR010027168.1:0-13638 GCA_036250505.1 Solanum acaule
ATTCAATCATAAACATTCAACCCACTTCATAAGCCAAATTTAGGAAACTTGAAAAGACATGGGTTCATGGACTTTTCTTTCTTAAAACCATCAATAAATATCAATAATAACATAAATCGTCATTAAAAATCATTTAATGCAAGAACCCATGCTAGAACCGAAATTAGGACTTTATTGAATTTGAAGAACTTTCAAAACACTTTGATTTGACTCCTTGAATGGAAAAGGAATCAAGGATAAAGGATCCTCATACCTTAACCTTCATGAATCCCACGAAAATTGAAGAAGAAACACCATGAAATCCTCAACCCTAGCTCCCACTTCATCTTCTTCTTTGAGTTATATAGAGAGAGGGAAGACTTTGGGATTTTGATTTTGGGAAAAGAGAGTAAATGACTTGTTAAAAGACTTAAAACCTTATATAAGTCATTTAATTAACACCTAACCGACCCCCTAAGCCCTTAATCTAATAACTAATTAATTCCCAAAGCCCCAACTAAAAATTAAAATGTCAAAAACTGGCAGCATCTACGGACTCCAAATCTCTTAGAACTAAACTCAAAAAGCCGATTTACATTATTTAATCAAGTTACCAACTTCAATACACATGTGAGGCTCTAGTTCTTCCTATTTCATTTTTAGGGTCGTTACATTATACCTTGTATTTTGTATGTTTTGTTGATTATTTGTATATTGTACTTGTTGTTTATTCATTTAATTGTATGTATATTGTCATTGCATTTCATGACATAATTTCCGCCAAATGGCAAATATAATGCATTAGAACAAACACGGTTACTTGGCTTTCCACGGTTGTCCTTCAGGAAAGCACCTTCGAATTCTTTTGAAGTGATAAACGAATAGTTGGCTTGTGGTCATCCAACGTTGTTTATTATACTTCACCATGTAGTTTGTTCGACTCAGGTAACCGGGTCTTGTCTAAACCACTCTTAGTCAACTAGTGTAGAGTTAAACCAAAACCTCATATTTAGTGCATTTACTTGAGATGACACAACACTCCAGGCACATTTGTTTAAGACATGCATTCATTGTTTGTATATTATGTGATATACCTGTTTTACGTGAATATGTTGTATGATAGTCCATTATTTCAAAGTTTTCTTAAAAGCTTCATAGACATAAATATCTAGTCACTGTCAAGTCACTTTTACCTTTCGAGTTGTTTTTGAAAGCGTGAAGGTTATTGCTCGTCCGGAGCGACAAGGGACGAGAACTCGCGAAAAATGAGTCTTTAAATTTCACAAGACAATAATAACTCATCGAAAAGATAAATCAAGGGAGTCTTTGACTATGAGGTAGCACACATCTATTTTTTGTTATGTATTTTGTTTGTTGGCCCTGCTTTCACACATTTCTAATATTTTTGCAGGGAAATCGTCCCCGATAACAGTTGGGGATGGTGATAATAATGTATAGTTCTTGTGAATAATTAGGAGAACACACAGTTCAAAGAGGCATACGAAAAAGAGTACAATAACAAATTGTTACTAGAAGGCCACATTCTACAGATGGTACAAAGATCGACAGTTAAGAGGATATAAAATATATTGGTGCAAACAGTCAGAATACACTCTCTGACTAAAGATGTCAGCGGCACTATACTTACGAGTCATCACTCTAAGTTTGTCTAAGTTTTTGAATATTTTATACCCTATTTGAACAAACTACGCGAACCTGATTCTCATCTCGGTGAGATACGTAGGCAACCCTTCTTGGGTTCGGTATTCATTCTTTTAAATTCAAAACAAATTGTTTGTGCATATTTTCAAAAGTATATCTGCACGAACTACGTGAACCTAATTCTCATCACGGTGAGATACGTAAGCAGCCCTTCTTGGGTTCGGTATTTAAAAAAAAATTAGAAAAAAAGTTTCAAATAGTTTGTGCATATTTTCAAAAAACATAGTTGCATGAACTACGCGCACCTGATTCTCATCTCGATGAGATACGTAGGCAGCCCTTCTTGGATTCGGTATTCATTCATCTAAGTTAAAAAAAAAATCAAATAGTTTGTGCATATTTTCAAAGACATATCTGCAAGAACTACGCGCACCTGATTTTCATCCCGATGAGATACGTAGGCAACCAATTATTGGGTTCGGTATTTATTTATTTTTTTAAAAAAAAACATTGTGTATATATTGTAAGAGTCATGTATTCCGCTCAGATGGGACCAATGCAGTTAGAAACATGTAAAAATATGTGATATGATGGAGATGACTGACTTTATGATAAACTATAGACTCTTTTGGTACCTCTCATTTATACTTTTGTGGTGCTTGAAAAATATCTTGAATGCATTCAAGATAAGAATAAAACCAACCTTATGATTTCATGTACATTGTGTGGTGAACTTTTAGATCAAAATTCAATTGCATCGCACTGTTGATCTAGAACTTGGCTTGAATGTTTATCGAGGCAAAATCGTGAGTTATGTTTGGTTTGGGAAAGGATTATAGGTCTTCTCTGACCCGATTGTGCCTTTCAAAACCTACCAAATGACATTGATCCCTAGTTTTCCTCACTTTGAGTCTGAAGCCTTTCTTTGGACAACTATATCTTAGACACTGCCCCTTTTTAGTGCTTACATGCACTATCCCTCTCTTGACCCAACCTTCTTGAGTGCACCAAGAGTGTGCAAATTATAAGAGAAAATCCATGTTTGAAGTTACCAAAGGCAAAAGATACAAAGTCTCCCAAAGTCCAGGAAGCAAAGAACGACTTCTATAAAAAGAAAAAAAAAGGAAAGGTGGAAAGAAATAAAGAAAGACAAAAACACCCCTACAAAGTCAATGAAAGACGACAAGGAAAAAACTTCAATAAAAGAGAAGAAAAGTTCAAAACAAAGGGGTGAAAAAGGAAAAGCTCCAACAAATAAGAATTCAAAAGAAGTAAAAAAAAAAGGGGGACAATAAAGAGGACCAGATGCCAAAGGTGTATCAATCATCAAAAGCACAAATTCACTGTGACGCTCAAGAAAGAATTAAGTCACTTTTATCCCAAATATATATTATACCCGTCCATAAACCTACATTACAAGCCAATGATAAGATCTACATGATCTGATTCCAAATGTTCTCACATTAGTGGAGATTTACATAAGGGTCAAGCATATGATATCGCAATTGCATGCATTGAACATTCTTGTGAGTGTGAGTGTGAGTGTGAGTGTGAGTGCACTTAAAAAAATGTCCTCAAATAATATGCTTCAAATATGTGTGAAATAAGACTTTTCTTGTTGAGAGGGCAATTGAGTCATGAGGATTGATATAATTCAAAACCTTTGTTTGAAGTAAGGTGAACAAATCTTGTTGATACTTAAGTATGTTTGAGGTACCACTTGAAGCTGTAGGAGTTACCTTGAATTCAATCTTAGTTAGAAAAAGAAAAAAAATGAGAGATTTACTTGCAATCCTAACTGTTGGTACCAATTGTAGTCAAGGTTTGACTGTCTCATCACATTCTTTATTCTTAAAAACAAAAATAAAGGGTGAGCACACCCACCCTTTAGCATTTTTCAAAACATTTTTTTTTATTATAGATTTTTCCTTAAAAAAAAAGAAAGAATTTGCATTTCCTTTTTGGTTTGTTCATTGTAAAAAGTCACATTAAGCTAATCTCGTCAGTGTGAGACGCATATTTTACTTCATTCGATTGTCGGTCCCAAAAATGTGACATACCTTTTGTCTTTAGGCTTTAAATGTAGCAGGGAATATTATTTTTACTATTTCATCATGTTCATAATGTACATTTTCTACTGATGAGCTTGTCTCAGATTCTTTGCAGTATTCCTTATCTACAGGATTGGAACTACATTTGACGTGATTCCTGGCTCAACAGGATATGTAGGCGACACGACGGCTCGGTCATATACCCAGTGTGATTTTCTTTTCTCCTTGTAATAAACACTGGGACATAATTTTTTAGATCTAAGATCTAAAAAATTCGCAATAAAGATGATATCTCAAGCAAGTCAAGATTGGAGATCATTGTGAGATTTGTCAAGAGATCTAACGGTCAGAAGTTCGATAGTCAACTTCAAATGATCTCTGATATCGGTTGAAGTTCAAAGTCGACGTCAGAATCTCCAGCATTACCATAACGGAGCAAAATAAACTCAGGATGCGAGCCACCGACGCCTCATACCAATCCCCAATAAAACATGAGTTACAATGAACACAAAGTGTTCAAGAGCAAAATGATGATTGCTCACTTGTGTCAATCAGACACTTTGTACACATTCTCTTTTGAATCATGCCTTAAAGTTTCTTGATTATGTTGCTACCTAAAGCAAGATTGTGTCTACTAACCGTTCCTTTTCGAATACAGGGACAGATGAAAGCATCAAGATGATGACATTTTCAAGACAATCATCGAGCCGTCCGCCTCGTTATAGTTGGACAATCACCGAACCATCCACCTCGTTACAATGGACAATCATCGAGCTATCCACCTCGTTACAGTGGACAATCATCGAGCCATCCACCTCGTTACAGTTGGACAATCATCGAGTCATCCACCTCGTTACAGTTGGACAATCATCGAGTCATCCATCTCGTTACAGTTGGACAATCATCGAGCCATCCACCTCGTTACAATGGACAATCATCGAGCCATCCACCTCGTTACAGTGGACAATCATCGAGTCATCCATCATTTGCATTTTCATTCGCTGAGAAAGCCATTGTATTTAAGTCGCATTTATTCGAAGGTGAATGATACACACCATATCTATTCAACGTTCAAGTCGAAGGAAACTATTGTTGAAAGATATTTGCATTTAAGTCACATCTATTCGGAGGTGAAGGATGTGGACCCTATCTATTCAACGTTCAAGTCGGTGAAAACTTGCGTTGAAAGATATTTGCATTTAAGTGGCATCTATTCGGAGGTGAAAGATGTGCACCATATCTATTCAACATTCAAGTCAGTGGAAACTTGCGTTGAAAGATATTTGCATTTAAGTCACATCTATTTGGAGGTGAAGGATGTGTACCCTATCTATTCAACATTCAAGTCGGTGGAAACTTGCGTTGAAAGATATTTGCATTTAAGTCGCATCTATTCGGAGGTGAAGGATGTGCACCCTATCTATTTAATGTTCAAGTCGGTAGAAACTTGCGTTGAAAGATATTTGCATTTAAGTTGCATATATTCGGAGGTGAAGAATGTGCACCCTATCTATTCAACGTCCAAATCGATGGAAACTTGCGTATAAAGATATTTGCATTTAAGTCAGATCTATTCGGAGGTGAAGGATGTGCACCCTATCTATTCCACGTTCAAGTCGGAGGAGACTTGCGTTGAAAGAATTTTTATTCGTCCTATCGATGGACATACATTCAAAATTCTACCGATAGATCATCATCTTTCTACATTCGTCCTACCGATGGACATACATTCAAAATCCTACCGATTGATCATCTTTTTTCATTCGTCCTACCGATGTACATACATTCAAAATCCTACCGATGGATCATCATCTTTATTCGTCCTACCGATGGACATGCATTTTTATCCTACCAATGGATCATCTTCATTTGTCGTATCGTAAGAGAATGCTACCTTTTTCCCTGTAATTTTGTCTCTACTAATGAGTTTCATCTTTGTTTTTTCGAGAACATCCAAGAGGGTGCATTCTCAGTTGAGCCACAGGTGCAAACCACTTCAACAAGGATGCAACACAATGTGGAACCTTTTGGAGGTAAGTCCGGAATCGACTTCCACCACATTCCAACTACACTTTTATATAAAGGTCAAGTGTTCGACCAAAATCGAGTTTATCAATTTTCGTTATCCATAATTTCTCTCATCAATCATATCTAACGAAAGGGACAACTGTTGACACCTAATTTTGGCCTAACAATTTCAAAATTCATAACTTTTAAGTTTTATTTATGTAATAGTTCAAAATAAATTTTTTATAATTTTAAATAAGTTTATCGATAACTATCCTTATTTATCAAAATTTAGGATTTTTTTTATTAGTTAATTTTAAAATTGCATTTTTACATGTCATTAGTTACGTTTATTATTTTTTAATATTGATTTTATTAGTTATATTTGTTAATATTCATTTTGATATTTTGCACAATTTTAAAATTCATTCAAATATAGAGAAGTTTTCGTATACAACTATTTTATTAACTAGTGGTTTCGGCCCATGGTTTTTAGATAATGGTATTGTACAATAGATTGTTTTTAATTTTCTATTTAATCTATTTCTTAGTCTTTAAGTGGGGTGTGGTGAAAAATTCCAAAATGTGTTAAACCCTAAGATGTTTTTCTATCATATTCCCTATTGCCTCCCCTCTCTTCCACCGCTAAATCCCCACTCCAAAAACCCACCGGAAAGAACCATCAAATAGCTAACGAACCCATACCACCATTACACCTCAAACCAGAAACCCCGATCCAAAAACCCCCCATTGTTTTTTTCTATTTTTTCGGCAGCAGCTTCGACAAGGAGTTCAAAGCTCCGATGAACCAGAGCCAATCAGCGAATCAAACCCACAACTTCAAATCTCCACTTAAATCAACTAACAACAATAGCAAACAAGACCCATCCGTTCCATTTTTCTTTTCCCCTTTACGATTTCTTTGTTTTGTAGGTGTTCGAGCCCCAACTCGGAAACTCCGATGAAGCACTCGTGACCTCAAGCCCAAACCAGTAGCTCCGACACACTAACTCCGGCAAAACCCCGTTCACCGGTGAACTCCACTCGCCCAACAAACCAGTGAACAGCCGCACACTACTGTATTTTCGGCGAGGTTTGGAAACCCGACAACACTGTCATTATTTTTACTTCATTTATTTTTAATCTGCTTATCAGTTCATTTGTGTCTTATTTTTTAATCGATTCTTATGCTTTTAACTTCTATTACTTAGCATGTTTATATTATTCTTAGTGATTTGTTAGTACTGGTTGTTTCTATCCTTTTTGTTCATTTATTTTACTAATTTTTTTTTAGTTACAGGGCTCATCCTCCATCTAATTAATTTGTATTTGCTTGTTTTTGCTTCCAAGCTAGCCTTTTGGTTACTTTTCTTTTTGAATGTTGCTGGGATTTCATTATTTTATTATAATTTTTGTTACCGTTCATTATTGTTGGTTTGTCTATAAATTTGGTGAATTAATTAATAATTTGTTTTCAAATTATTATGAAGTGATATATATGTAGTAGTTAAATTTTCAATTAATGGGTTTTTATTGTCGAATCTTTGATTATGATGAACATGCTAGTAGTTAGAAGATTACTATTTGGTTATTTATGATAGTATTTGTTTATTTTTCTTTTGCTTGAAATTGGCCAATGAAAAAATCTCTCTGTCAGTTTTAGAGGTCTTCCCATTTTAAAAGATGGAAATTTAGTTCAAGTTTATATATTTTGTTTTGTTAAAATTGCCCAATGAAAAAATCTCTCCATCGGTTTTGGAGGCCTCCACATTACAAAAGACGAAAATTTAGTTTAAGTTTATATATTTTGTCAGTTAAAATTGACCGATAAAGAAATTACCGTCGATTTTCAAGGTCTTCCATGTTAATAAGACGGGGTTTTTATTTTTAAGTGACTATGTTATTCATTTATTTTAATTCATATTTATTTAGTATTAACACTTTTACTAAGTGTCTTTACAGGTACACGAAACTGCTTTTCATTGAAGTTATTCGAACGGAGTTTGAATTATAATTTTTATTTATTATTATTTCTTATTATTGTCTTATTATGTATATTACTTGTTTATTATACTTGTATATTTATTTTTATCTCCTCCTCAATTTGAAAAAAATGAATTCAGTCGGGACCCACAATTGTGGATTTCGAAGGATGCCCAACACCTTCCCTTCTAAATGACTTGAACCCTTTACCTAGAAAATGATTTCGTAGATCATTTAATTGGTTTCTTTGTTTTTCCTAAAATTAGGTGGCGACTTCTTTAAAATTTGTTTATTATTAAAATTATTTTAAAATTGAAATAATTGATTATTTTTCGAGTTACCGCGGCGTTTCTTCTTATTTGAATAAAGTGGGGATGTAAACATTAGCTTACCTAATCTCTTATGCAATATCAGAAAATTACATTGGAGAAGATAACAGTAGAAACTAATGAAGCTACGGTTCGATCCCAAAACGGTAGTAGGCTATATATGTGAATCCTACATAACCATTTGCTTGTATTTAGTCTCTCCTTCTCGAGTAGATGACGTTGACTAAAACTGTTTGATTATGCCCAATTTTGAAAAGATAACAGTATTAACAACTACACATCAATCCCAAAACTAAGGTCAACTTTAAATTCTCATCATACTGCTTCAGGTCAATCCTCCCAAATCATTAGAAAATTCTTAAAAAAATAAAACTTTACATAGAAAATTTGATTGGTTAATAGACTCCTCAAATTATTATCTTAAAGAAATAGAAAGGATGATCCATAAAAAGCAAGATATCCGGCGTAGAAGTAGCATGCAGAAAACTTTTAATTGTCCCAATTCCTGAATATCTTAAACACAAACAATTCATTATGTTATCACCACATGATCATACACACTAAAACAATAAAATGCAAGGACTCGACGTGTTATAATATCTATTTTCTGACTTTCCAAAAGAATAAAAGGGAAAAGAAAGTGGCATCCCTCAATTATTTTTTCATATGAAATTGCTCCCTCCATCTCCCTTGAAAGAGTAGCAAGCTTCTGAACTACTTAAATCTACCATTCAGTGTAATGATTGAAGCAATGCAACCACCTAACCATGAGTTAGTAATTTCAAAATGACTATAAATTTAGTCTCAATCAGAAAGGTATGTTTTTCCATTGTCATAGGCACCAATGACCATTCCTAGTAAACAACAACACACTGACTAATTGGGGGTGTTACTCACATCTTTCTACCATTAACTTCCACGTCAATGGATATCTATTTAAGTTATTTTTGGAGTGATTCTAAGATATCTTAAGTTTTTCATCTAACCTACATCAACAACTTCATATCTAGGATGGTGACTGATTTATACATAGAAACACCCACCTTACATCAGGGATTTAAGATTAACTATTCTTTGTAACAACATACAAACTTTCAGACATAATTCAGTGTTTAGCTTCATTATCTGTTTAGATGGACAATACGATTTTCTAGTAAAGGAAGAGTGGTGTCATTTCTCAGCAATAAAATTCCAGTTGCAATAGCAACCCGTCATTTCTGTAACCACTAATAAGTTTCTTGGATCCCAGATGTAATCCAATAACATGGTTCGAATTCTTAGAGACTTGGGAGGACGTTTGGTATGTTGGACAAGCATAGATAGTTCTAGGATAAAAATTTAGTACTGCCTTATCCACCAAACTAATCCGTGGATACCAGGAATATTAGTAATTAGTATCGGGATAAATAATCCCTGTCAGATAGTAGAATAACAGTATCGAGATTAGTTAGCCTGGGATAAAACAATAAGAATTACGAAAAGAATACTCCTGAGGTCTCTCAAGCCTTTTTTCTACTAAATAAGGTGGAGGGTGTTTTTGTAATCAAACAATTACTTCTTAGAAATTATGCAATGCATGTTATGTTTTATACAACAAATCAAACAGTCAATAAGAAGAAATACCAGGAATCAGGATAACTAATTTCAGCATAACTTACCCTCAAACCAAACAACCCCTTAAAAGCGTGCAACAAAATTTCCTTCATTCTCCATGAGGAATATCAAATATCTTTTACTGCATGAGAGACTCGTTTCATGACTTGATAAATAAGCACGAGGAATATCAAGTGGAAGAAAGGTTTATTGTGAAACTGAAGACTCTGATTTGGAAAACTCATAGAGAAATATGTTTTTTTTATGCAATACGGTGAATTATGAATATGTTGAAAGAACTTTTAGGGACAGGTAGGGAGTTGTGCTTTGCTTTTCTGTACTCATTGGTCTATTCATTTCTTAGGCATTATATTAGTGCATTTAGTTGCTCTCAATGCATTCATCCCACCCAGCTGCACTGGGATGGAAGGTTGCATCTAATCTGTGTCTTATATTTAAGCAAACAGATTAACATAACAGGATTGATGATTTCTCTCCTTTCATAAATTTGATTAGTTCCATCTGTGGAATATTTTCATAATTCTGTCTCAGATATTATGGGGAAAATCAGCAATGCTTCTCGTGTCTCAAGTTGGGCATTGCTCAAGTGCCATTAGAAATGAAAAATGCAGCTAACGTTCTTAGGCATTCACACATATAAGCAATGGTGCAGGTGCACCAATTACCTCATTCTAGGACTCTATATACACAACACACACATATAGCCTACTGCATACCTATTTTTTATTAGTCAATTACTCATTTTCGGGATTTATCGAAATTTTTTTGTTGAAAACGGGTCGGGTAGTTTATTTAAAAGGGGGTATATCTAGACCTTTTCGAATAGTTTAGGGGTATATTTGACCCTTTTCCCTTTAATATAAATGCCACGTGGTAATGTAAAAATGACGTGGCAATTCCATTTGGCATTTAACGCCCATAAGGGCATATCTAAACGAAAAGTTGGACGGCGAGGGCACGAGTGAGCCAAACTTTAAACGGGGTATATCTAGAACTTTTCTAATAGTTTAGGGGCATATTTGACCATTTTCCCTTTATAATATAATAATAATAATTTTCCTAATAATAACAATATTTAATTTTATGAATGACCTAATTAATTCCGATTAGTGTTGGATTAGGCCCATTAAAAAGGCAAAGAGTTTCCTTATGCCTACTAAAAATTTCTCAAATTTTAGGACTTAAATTCAAGAAATCCAATTATGGATAGAGACGTCATTATTCATGCTTCTTTAGCTCAATTTTGTAATTGATTATAACTTAAAATTCATAAATAGTGAAACTACGAGGATTCAAAGTAAAAAAGTACTCATGTTGAATGTTGAATAGCAAAATTATAGCTGAGCTTGGTAACTGAAGCGAGGGCATTAAGGTAATGAGGACAGTTTTTTTTAAAAAAAAAGAAGACGTCATTTTATAACTAAAATAGGTATTTGTGTAAAATAAAACAAGTAATAAATATCAGATAAATAGGGAGACTGAAATAACGCATGTCATAACATTGTTACGATTATATTATATATTATATATTATATGATATTTTACCATTTTACTACAACTCCTAACTCCACAAATTTTAGATCTTCTTTTAATTGTTATTGCAAGAATACAAACAATGATATACTTATCTATATGTACTTATCAAACAAACATTTTACGATGAACATATCCCACTATTTTTTTTATATCTTAAAGAGCAAAGATATGTTAATATTAAATGATTTTTATTGTTTTACCTTCTTCCCCAGCTATCATAGTGGGTTCTTCATTTTTCTCTTTTTTTACATCTAAAATAAAAATCTATATGACATGATGTATATAAGTGTATATACACTATTATTTATAAACTACATATATATTCTTATACACTATTATATTATGCATTGTATTTATATTCTTGTACACTATTCTACATTACATATAGATTATACATATAATGTAATAAATAATGCATCTGCTTTGTATAATCATGTATAAATCTTGTATAGTTATGTATAAATAATGTATTTATTTGCATAATTATATATAAATAGTGTGTTTATAATTTGTAGCAGTGAATAACAAGTCATTATACATTGTTATACTAGTGAGTAATATTAATATAATAACTGACATATCTCGAAGGTTAGAAGACAAAAGGAAAAACTCCATTTAATTTTTCATTTTACAAGCACAACAAAAATAAGAGCATAAAAAGGAAGGAAAAAAGATGAATAAGATGATGAATTCATATAAAACATAGCTTATATATATTAGCATATATGGATGTTGGTATACCTATATGATCATGAAATGTAGATTACAGAAAATAGTAATACTAATGATTAGAAACAAATTGAAATTTTTGGATAATAATAGACCTAAAATATTATTTTAAACAGGGATGACTTAAAAATTTCAGAGATTATATATATTAGCATCGATCCAATTCACAAGAAAAAAAACAAAGTCAAACATTTTTACACGACTTTGCAATACATACATGAAAAGAGATTTGAAAAACAATGTGAAAAGAAGTAAGAAAGAGAAAATTACAAAAGTATACTACTTAAGACGCAATTGGCCATTCGGTGAAAAATATTAACAATCGAATAACCCAAGAAAGTTAATTTACAATGTTGTATCCATTTTTGACCTTTTCTACTCTCTTCATTTTCCGCTGGCCATTTTTTTTATACAATATATACACACATTATATACATTTTTATTAATAGACTTCATATACACATTATGTCACTTTTTATATACTGCATATACATATTATATACATTTTCTTATATATTTTCATACACGCCATATCACTTTTCATACAATATATACACACATTATATATATATATATATAGTTAGTTAGGTCAAATTTGATTAACTAGAGGCCGAGCGACACCGTGTACATCGATTGGATTGGTTAAGATTTTTTAGATACCAAATCAAGTCATTTATATCAGATTTCTAAATTTATAAACTAAATCAAATTAATAAAAGTCGAGTTTTTCAACTTCAATTTTTTTTTAGAATATTAGAGTTTTTTCCGGTACAAGTGTTTTACAATTATTTTGTATAACCAATGAAACACTAACGCTACTTATATAGGGAAAATTGTATGAAATAACAAACTACTAATTCCAATTAAATTCTATAGCCATAGTTTATTTTAATTGTAATTCGCAGCAAACATCCCCTTTTTTTGCCATCTGATTCGATATACAATTAGCCATTTTCGGTATACAATTAGCCATTTTATACATTTCGGTATAAAATGTGTTTTTGTTTGTATAAAGCGAGAGAAAAGTGTATATACAAATACAAATACATATATTTTCGTCCTATACACTCATAATTATACAAATACATATCTTATTATACAAATTACAATGTATAAATAAATTTATACAAAACTGAACAATTTGTATAAAATTGGATGTTTGTAGCGAATTATACAAATCAAAAGCTCCATAGCAAACATAAAATTTGGAGTCAATTCCCTAAATGATCACCCAAGTTTGGGGAATTGCCTTGAAATATCATTTATGTTTCACTTAGGACCAAAATATCACCCAACTATCACTATTTTCCTCCAAATATACTTAAAACTTTAAAAACTTTACTCTCTCCTAGTTGACATGCCATGTTATTAAAGTCTTTTTTAAAATAAGAGACTTATTCAATTCATCAAACTCATTTAACTAAAATGATAATCTTATTATTTTTAATATATATATATATTTGTTTATTAGGAAGAAAACTTCATACTGAAGAATCTTTTATCATAATTAAACTTTTTTATTTTTTTATGCTATAAAAAAATAGGGTTTTAAAATATACTATACTGTCATCAATTTTAAATACTTATAAACACATATATTCAAAAAAAAATATCGATATGCAAATCACTCGTGAATGTTAACTTACATCAATTAACCATAAACTGTATAATGAATCAATAATATTAAATGTCAATTAACTATTACAATATAATTAATTGTGTACTTTGAAATTCATGCTTACAATATT
>JAJOOR010027169.1:0-17192 GCA_036250505.1 Solanum acaule
TATGATAATGAAGTTCTTGCTTTTCTAGCTAAAGATATAGGGGAGAGGGAGGAATGGAGGCTTACCAGACTGCGCATCTTAAACCTCATGTCATAACCAATAAGTATCTCAAACAAGAAAAGAGTTGTAGGTGTAGATAAGGCATAGTGAAAATGATTTCATGGATATGGGATAGTTTATGTTTTCAATTTCAGAAGGCTTTGGTTCAACATCAAAGGTAGTACAACATGGAATGTATGGTAGACGCACGTCACAAGTTTTACCTTGATGGGAAATTAACCCTAGTGTTGTAGTGGAGAAAAGTAGATGTGCGGACTTGTTAACCACCGAGTTTCCAAGTTGGAAACAAAAGGTTTCTTCTATGATGGTGTCAACCCTTTCAAAGACCGGAAACCTCAAATGAAGTTTCATTTCTATATTATTGCACATAGAATTTATACCTTGTAGTCAACTGATAATTCTAAATTGGAAATTGTTGAGAAGAAGCAAGAATTAAAAGTGATTTTTCTGAACATGGTTGTACCTGTCAAAATGATGTAAACATACCTGAGAAATAAGATTGAAAGTTAAAGATCAATGTTCTTTTCCAGAAATTTTATGACCGTCTTTGGGAGGACTTCAATGTTGTTTGCATTTAACTTGAACTATCATGTATGCAGGATAAAGCAGCCTTCATCTTCTGTGTTGAGGATAGAGCTCTCTTTTGCAAGGACTGTGACGAAGCAATTCATTCAGCCAGCAGCCTCACTAAGAACCACCAACGCTTCTTAGCCACTGGAATCCGTGTAGCCTTGAGCTCAAGCTGCAATAAGGAAGCAGTAAAAAACCAACTGGAGCCACAACCACCTCAGCAGAATTCCCAACAAGTTGGCTTGAAAATGCCTCCACAGCAATTGTCCGGTATCACATCACCATCTTGGCCTGTCGATGATTTACTAGGATTTCCAGATTATGAGTCGAGTGACAAGGTAAAACAAACTTATTCCTTTTACATTTTGCAAGTACCCTTTATTTTCTACCACTTGGGTGGCTCTGAGGGATTGATGTGTAGAGGACTTCTCTAGATGATGAGAAGCTATCAATTTTGAAACACTTAAATATGCAAAAGACGACTTCCTTAGATTCCTCTATACATAGGGAGACATTTTATAACACCATTAGATGTATATATGAAGTTGGCCTAGGGTTCAGTCTAATATGTGAAATTGTGGTGACCCTTGATTCAGCTTTACCGTGTCATTGTCTATTCATCTAATATGTAATGAATAACCTATATTGATTGTTTCAATCTATACAGAAGGATCTACTTGAGCTTGGTGAATTTGAGTGGTTAGGAGGCATTGATCTCTTTGGTGAACAAACAGCAGCTGAAGTACCTGAGCTATCAGTACCTCAGTCGAGCAACACAAATATTTACAGGACAACCAAATATCAAATGCCTTACAAGAAGCCCAGATTTGAAATCCCAGATGAAGATGAGTATTTTACTGTCCCAGATCTTGGTTGAACACCAACTTCAAGAAGTTCCTAATTAAAAGTACGTGTGCTTGTGTGTAGTACTTAATCAGTGCTCTCATACTGTCAAAAGATATGTTCAGTAAGTAGAAAAAGTATTGTTCTGCTCAACTCTTAAAGATACTCCTTATCTTGCTTACTTTTGCAGTGCGCTAATATTGTCAACAGATATGTTCAGTAAGTAGAGGAAACATTATTCTGCATAAGATATCCTTTATCTAGCTTACTTTTCACCTCTTGAGTAGAATTGCATCAGTTTCTTATTCTTATGGCAACATAAAAACATATTGAGGCATTCTTGGACATGCTGATTTTGGGTTCTTTGAGCTCTAGTAAAACCTAGTTTTGTTACAAGAACTACCACTGATTCATTACTCCACAGTTGTGATTTTACCTTGTAGCCTCTAACCAAGGAACAAACTTTCTTGGCGTTGATGCAACATCTCTAGTTGTGTAACAACAATTGAGTTAGAAGTTTTGCATTTAGGCATCCTTCATCAATTACTGCACATTTAAGCAGCGACCCAACTCATGAACACTTTAAGCAAACTTCCCAATTTTCCTGGGATTTGATGAGAAAGCAAATAACTATTTGTCTCCTAGAATATAATATCGGAATGAAATACATATTAAAGGAGAAGATCCATAGGAAGAAAGCTTAGTTTATTAAGTGCCTTGATGGACCGTCATCACAACAAAACATTAAAAGCCAAAACTAAAAATTGAACTAGCTTGAAAGTAAAAAAACTCATAGAGGGGGGAATATATGGAGATGGAAAAAAATATTAAAAAGATAACATGATGTTTCTATGCTCCTCCCTTGAGCAAAGTGAGGGCTTCAGATTCAGTAGGCAGAGCTGGGATTGCTCCTTTCTTGGTGGTTGTGATGGCTCCACATGCACATGAAAACCTTAGTACTTCCTTCAACCTTGCTTCATCCTGCATTTTTTACACAAAATAGTATTATTATACTCCACGTTATCGCTTAATTAGTACTAAGAAAAGGTAATTATTAACTACAAAATTTTACCTCAAGAATGGCTTGGTCATCAACAATCTTGGTTAGAAGGGCACCAACAAAAGAATCACCAGCTCCAGTGGTGTCAACAGTCTTCACGTGGAATCCTCCAACGCTTCCATGGAATTTCTACACCCCAAAAAAGAACCAAGTCAGATTAAACAATTGAGTAACTACATAATAACTATTCAGCCTTGTCAGTATATTGATATAACATATTCTAATTATTAAAAAAAAAACGCCCTTATTAGCCATGAGGGGACACACTAATTAGTAGTACGGCGAAAAGTAAAAAATAGTTTAAATTATGTCAATACCTTTGGGCTAAGATAAAGTGGAAGAAATAAAATTAGGCACACAAATAATGTACTTTTAGTGTTGTAGGTCCTCCTTGGCTTACTTTAATTACAAATTAAACAACAATGGTTCGTCTAAGTTCTTACCTACCACTTTACAGCTATCTACTAGTGAATTCAATAACAAGCAATCAAATAAAATAACTAAAACGAAAGAATGATTACGACCTGATAGTATAAAAATGATTTTAAATGAAATTAAACAAAGATATACCTTGGTGTAGTAATTGCAACCCTTTTCACCAAGAGTGACCAAGAGGAGCTTCAAGTTAGGATGCCACAAGGACATGGCGGATTCATCATCAATCTTGTTGCTTCCAGTTAGGAATTCGAGTTCCACATCGCTGACCTTGATCACATCAGCATAGTTCCATATGCTCTTGATTTGCTTCCTGGCCTCTTCTTCCGAAGACCACAGCGGCAAACGAAGGTTTGGGTCATAAGAGAGCAATGCCCCTGCCTCCTTTGCTACTTCCATTGCCTTCAAATGTGCTGATCTACATGGCTCCACGATCAAACTAATTGATCCGTAGTGGAACACCTTGGCCTATATTACACAAATCAGACAAACAATAAACTATAATCAAAATGAAAATTAATTAGTTTGAATAATTAGATGTGGGGCTGACAATTAATGACACCTACTTCCCCACCTACCCCCTTTGGTAACATTGGGTGCACTCTTTGCTCTAAGATCTCGATACACTCTATATTATTCCTCCTAGTATACATCGTCGTTATACACTATTTGACTTGCATGACTTCTTCTAGCCCGTGACAGTGACGGAGTTACAAGGACACAAACTGGATTCGACATCTATAATATACTCCCTCTATTTCACAAAGAATTGTCTAGTTTGATTTGGCACGAAGTTTAAGAAAATAAAAAACATTTTTGAATCTTGTGATTCTAAATTAAAGTTATGTCAAATATACAAAATTGTTTTTTAATCTTGTGGCCTTTAACATGTCACCTGGAAAGCTGAAATTAAAATGTTATCCAAAAAAAAAGAAAGAGATCATTATTTTTGAAACAGACTAAAAAGGAAAGGAGATCATTCTTTTTTTAAATGGAGGGAGTATAAATTATGAAACTAATTTCAATGCAAACAAATCAACTTGGTTTTGTTGCAAATATCATGTGAACTAAAAATCTACTATAAATTTATAAGGTAATGAAAACAAAAGAGTGATAATGATATGAAGAGAAGGAGACAAAGCATAGCTCTTTGAGATTTCAACACCTGAAAGGCAGGAAAAGTTGGGTTAAGCTAAGAGACAACACTCACCCACTCTTCAAGAAAAATCCGTGTCACTTACAGCTGCATCTTAATTGCATGCAACACAATACACAATAAACTACCTTTCTCCCAATTTTCGCTCTAACTGAATTACTAATTGACAAAATTCTAGCTCTCTCTCTTTAAACAAACAAAATTTTAAAAAGTGGATAGGGATCAACTTTTGCTTACAAAAGCAAAACCGATCTCATAAAGGGAACACACTACTTATAGATTGTTTCATTCTATTAAATAAAAGTCGAAATGGATGTGTGTGAGATATTAGTAAGATGATTCGTGCATGTGAAGAGAAGATCTTGATCTCAGTAACTTGGGGGATTCCGGATTGGATCCAATTAGGCAAATAAATGATATGTCATTTTCTAATTAATTAGAAAAATTACAGTAAAGTCAAAAAAGGACACCAACCAACCCACCTAAAAATAAAAATAAGTTTTACGTCTTTTTCAATTTTAATTACTATTATAATTAACTAAACTACAGTTGAGTAAAAAACAGACAACAACAAACTCACCAGCTTCGTCCATATCAGTAACCAAAAATAAGATCACAAAACTACGAAATTGCACGTGAGAAACACGCACAAATCATCAAATCCAATGCGAGTTTGGGAGGGAATTAAAAAATATTAATTAGAGATTTAATGACGATGGAACTTACAGATCTAATAAGATCAAGATTCAACTCATCGGGCGTGAGCAACATATCAGCACTGGGATTTCTGTAAAACATAAACTCACGCTCTCCGTCGGCGCGTAGAGTCACGAACGCCAAAGCCGTCCTGGCGCCCTTGTCAAAATTGATTCCGTCGGCTTGTACGCCGTTCGTTTTCAGAATCCCGGCGAGCATGTGACCAAACTCATCGTCGCCGAGTTTCCCGACGAACGCCGACTTCCCTCCGAGCCTTGTCACCGCGATGGCGACGTTCGCCGGTGCACCGCCGGGAGCTTTCAAAAATCCGGGAGCCTCGGCAAGGGATACGCCGGAGACTGTCGGAACGAAATCGATCAACATCTCACCGAAACTGACGATCAAACCAGAAGAAGGAGCACTACCGTTAACTGCCATGGCGACGATGAATAGAGAAAATATATGTATCTATAGGTGTATCTATAGGTTTTATATAGTAATAGAGAGAGAAGAGGAGGAGGAGGATAAGTGAAGATTATTAGGAGCTTTATATAGAAGGTGGTTGAAGAGTTCTAAGAAGAAGAGAAAACTATTTAATTACGCACAGGGATTTATTTTATTTTAATTTAAAAAAAGTATTTGTAGTAATAATTATCCAAAAAATATTATGCGACACATATATTCCTTAATTTTAGGCTAATAGTAATTATTATTAATCTTAAATGGCACGTCACTTTTATGTGGATGTAGGACCTTTATTAACTTGATTAAAGACAAGAAAAATATCCCACAAAAAAGTGAAGATTTTAGAAAAAAATAGATAAATATTTAATACGATTACAAAATTATTATTTTTAGTAAAAAATAAAAGGGGAGAGAAAATAAAAATCTTGAAGAATTTTGTTGTTAATTTTTATTTTGTTAACTTGTTATTAGTTTATGGTAAAAGTTACGCTAAATAATCTCCTAATTATTCAACTAATAACTAATCTTCTAGGATCTAGGTGTTAAATCGTTCTAAAAGTTAAACAATTTAAAGTCAAATTAATAATTAATTGACTAGATCATTGATGGTTTAGTTATTTTTGGTTTTAATTATAAATTGTTTTGATTTCTTTATTAATTGAGTTTTTTGGAGCATAATTGTGAAAAGATAAGTATGAATTTGAGTAGGAGTAAACATTGGGACAAAAAGACCGGTAAAGAATCTAATTAGTAGAAGAAGGATTAGTAATTAATACGAATGGGATTAGGATTCAACTAAGTTAACAATTAGTACTCCTTATCCTATTATAATTGTGGCTTGAGTTTTTTATTAAGCTCAAGAAAATAATTAAAAGTTGTTGGTGAAGTTATTGTTATATGACTAGTCATAGGTTCGAGTAAGAAACGGTCTCTCGCAAAAATATAAAGAAAAGTTGTGTATAATAGATTTTTTTATCCGATTTTTCTCCGAATCCAGCACAAAATGAAAGCTTAATACATTATGTCGTTTTTAATAATAACTACATGATACAATTTATTTAAATTATTCCTATTATCAAACATTTTTTGAGAATTAAATAATATTAAAAAAGAAAAAAACTTATTTCTTTGATATTAAGAATATAATTACTAATTTTAATCTTAAATTCCTAATATAATAATGATTTTTAGATAATTTAAACATTATAGAGATAAGTGTTGAAAAAAATTAAAATTGATGTGGAAATCTAATTTGTTTAGAATTTAATATTTGGTAATTTATTTAATTTATATCTAAAAAAGTTTGTAGTCAAAATTATATAGAAATGATATTTTTAAATTAATAGTCAAAGTATGTCTGATTTATACAATTATAAAAATGGGTGCTTTTAGTAACTTTTAATGTGAAAAGAAAATTTGGAAAATTATATTTTCTTGTTCCTTTTTAGTTGTCACAATATCTTTTTTTTTTTAGAATCAAACGATAAGAATTTTGACTAACATTTTACGATATATTTTTCATTATATTGATATGAAAAAAATATTGCAATTTATAGTACTTTTCATATAACTTTTTAATATCTAAATCTTTTGTTTAAAATATCAAATTAATGTAATTTAATTTAACATTAAAAAATAATCAAATTAATTCTAAAAAAAAATGTAACATGACAACTAGGGGGATACTAATCATTTACAGATTCGTGGTATTTAGAGTATAAGTCATTTTACTTCATTGAAAACCAATCATACAAATGAAAAGTATATACCCCAGAAAAATCCATCATTCTTTTACATAGTATATATATTAGATATAGGTGCCCGTGCTAGTAGGGGTTCAATATCTTAATATTTTTTTATTTTAATTTATGTGATATATGTAGAATTTAAAAAGTTCAATAAATTTAATATGATTTTTAGATATATAAGTGGTTAATTACTTTTTGTTTGCGTAAATTTATTGTGAAGAGGTCCATTAAGATGTCTATAATTAAAGTATTTTTCGTCATCGATCGTTAATTTTTTACTCAAAGTAGTTACAAGATATAAACATATATTATTGACATTCAAAATAATAAAGCAATAACTAAAGAATATGAATTTAAAACTAAAAGTCATAGCTAAAATGGATTTCATAATTTCGAAAAAATTATAGTAGAACAAAAAAAGTACTCCCTCCATCCCATTTTATGTGAGGTACTTTGATTCAACATGGAGTTTAAGAAAGAAAGGAAGACTTTTAAAACTTGTGGTCCAAAATGAAAGATAGAAATTTGTGTGGCTGTAAATCATTTCATTAAGGGTAAAATAGACATTTTATAGTCAAATTGTTACTTAATATAGAAATGTGTCATTCTTTTTGGGACTGACTAAAAAAAAAAGTAAGTCACATAAATTGGGACAGAGGGAGTATTTTTTTAAAAAAAAATAATCCGAAACATGTTGAAGCAGGCACGTCGACGAAGATGTGTCTGTTTCAAAATTTTGAATTTAAAACTAAAAATCATAGCTAAAAAGGATTTCATAATTTCGAAAAAATTATACACTAATTAAATTAAAGTATAACAAAAGAAATTTTAAAAAATTTGAAACATGCTGAAGGAGGCACGTTGATTTTAAAATTCATAACTAAAAAGGATTTCATAATTTCAAAAAAATTATACACTAATTAAATTAAAGTAGAACAAAAGGAACAATTTTTTAATTTTTTTTTCCAGAAACATGCTGAAGAACTAAAAGTAAGAGCTAAAAAGGATTTTATAATTTCGAAAAAATTATACACTGATTAAATTAAAATAGAACAAAAGAAATAACTTTGAATTTTTTCTCGAAACACGCTGAAGCAGGCACGTCGATTTTAAAAGTCTTAGCTAAAAAAGATTCCATAATTTCGAAAAGATTAGACACTAATTAAATTAAAGTCGAACAAAAGAAATAATTTTTAATTTTTTTTTCCAGAAAGACGCTGAAGTATAAATGAAAAGAATATTGTAAATAGCAAAAATCACTACTAAAGGGATTATTTTTTTTACGCGAATCTAAATTAGTCCAGTTTCAAAATAAATATATTACGATTTCATTAGGATTATGAAGCTATTATTTTATTATTTTCTATTGAAAGTCCATTATATAATGATATGAATCTAAGGAACAAAATATGTCAAAATCTAATACAATTACTTCATATAATTATCTCTAATTAGGGTGCACATGAATCGGATTGGTTCAGATTTAATTATAAAATTAGGTTTGATTATGTTTATCCTTATCTCCAATAATTTTAATTCTGACAAGTTCAACGTATGAAACTTAATTAATGTAATTGATGTGAAGTAATATAAAGTACGTTTTTTGGTGGGTTTTTTTTACACCGCAATTTTATTGATGTTTAATCCAAGGGTTTATATATGGACTAGCACTAATAAGTCGCTAACTAATAAATTAACATTAATTTTAATCTTCATCTCGAATGCCCTTAACCATGCTAAAATTTTGATTATTAAAAACGTTATCTATATTTTTTATTTGATATAACAATAATTTTCAAGCACCGCCCACAATGCCAAACAAATAAAAACTAAGAGTTGAAATTCAAGAAAAGAAAATTATTGTTAAATAAATAAATATCAAGTGAAAAAATATTATTAAGGCCACGAGTGGTTTTCAAAGATTCTGTTTTGGTAGGCTGATAGCAACCCATAGTTTTTAGTTTTAAAAAAATTCCACTTGTTTCAATATCTTATTTAAATAATGCCCACTTGTATCAATGCAATACTTTTTTAATATTAATAAATGATAAATTGTTAAGTTTTGGATTTTATCGGTTAATATCTCTATTCATCTCAAATTATCTATTATATTTCTTATAAAATAGTAATTAAAGGCTTTTGCTATTTTATTCTTATTTAACAATATTATTATCCTTTGGTATGTGATATAATGTGGCATATCCTATGTATTAAGTTTCGAACTAGAATTATATTTTATCTAGTTGAAGTAGCTTCGACTAATCAGAATATAAATTTAATCTTAATCTTATTTTAGATATTTCACTTTATCTTATTCAATATTCTACTTTATCCTATTCAGTTTAATATTATTTTATCTTATTTTTTGATAATTATATTCTAAAATAATTTTATCTGCAAATTAGATGACCCCTTTATACTCAACGTCTAATCCACGTGAATCTCATCATATGATTGTAATTTGTGGGTGAATGGGGTCTTCTTATGAAACCAACAGAGCAGCCCCTTGTCTGTTCATTTATTTTAATTATTATTATAGGATTAAATAATAAATTGTTAACTACACTTCTCTTTCAAAAACATTGACACTGCAACTATACAATTCCAGAAATTAGCAAGAAAATGCACCATTGACAATATAGACGAATTTAAAATTTATGAAATTTTAATTTCAGCTCTATTTATTTAGCAAGTTCAAAATTTAAATAAAAATGTTATACACATATATAGAGTACATAAAATTTTCTGGCTTAAAATATCACATATATAGAGTACACAAGTGCAACTGGAATTATATATATATAATATCACATGTTATTAAAATAATTGTAACGTGACACGACATTGCTTTAATATTTGTATAAAAAATATTAGCATTAGGTGGACTCAAGTAAGAAATGTTAATTAACTAAAGTTATGATGGAACGAATGAAATTAAGTCTCACTACAATTAATTAATATATTTCAAATTCGAATCTCGAAAATGAAAACAATATTTAGTAGTAGGGGTTTTTTCCTCTTATGATCCTACATAGTGTGCGAATTTGAAAAAGATTGGACGGTTTAAAAAATACTAATACTATTGTTAAATATATATAACAATTATAAGAATACTATATATAAAAAGATTGGACGGTTTAAAAAATACTAATACTATTACTTAAATAGTAATAAGAATATTTTATTAAAAAACCAAAGTAACACATTGGCCCATTGGTTGGAAAGGGAAATTAAAACTAGCAATTTGTTTGCAAAGCAAAGTCAAATCATTAGATGGGAGGAGAGTGTCTCACCAAATCTTGTCTATTTCTTTCTTTGTTTGGTGATTACACAAATCAACCAACTTTTATTCTAATTAAAGCAATTAATTAACTCTACCTGCTCCATTATTATTTTTCAGACATTTTTAATTAATTTAAGTCCAACACTACCAATTTGTTCTCATAACAATTAAGCATAATCATTTCCGTACCTTTTTTTAAAAATAAAATAATAATTCATATGTGGAAAAAACAATACTTCTTACGTCTTAATTTATATGATATAGTTCGAATTTCAAGAATTAAATAAATAAAAAAATCAATGTGATTTATTCGTATGTCCTTTAGATATTTTGAACGGTTAATTACTTATGAAATTAACATTGAAAATTTTCATGAATATATGGAAATTTAAAGAGAGTAGTAACTTCTCAAAATTAAAGCAAAAATATGAATTACTCTATACATATTCTTATGTTATGTCTTACTTTGAAATCCCCCATATTTAACTGAAGACCAAGGATATTGACCTATTCTTGTATATTCAACATTCTTTTATATTGGCGCATGATCGGGTTGGTTGAATAAGTGATCTAATCCCAAATAAGGGGTTTGAATATCAAAATTTCCTGCATGTTTTTTTTTATTTCGAAATTGTCATCATCATACGATACTTGATTTAACCCTCTTATATGAATTACGAGTTATTAACTTGAAAGAAAATTCACTTTATGCATTTGCATCCAGGAAAAAATAGTGGTTGTAGGTTGACTTGTCAATAAAAACATATTCAACATTCTTCTTAGATCTAATCTTCAAATTCAATTTGCTTTCTTAATTCAATTAGTAGGACCTTTAGAGTCAACTTATTTTTCACGCCACTGGTGTAGTGTGGCATTGGTAAAATACTGTATTATAAATTCAATAATTGCACCTAGCTACTTAATCAAGACTAGTTAAAGGGAAATAAATAAATGTATTTTTCGAAATGTGTATCACTAAAATGATATTTGTTCTGCTCAAAGCCTTCAACTTAATGGGAAATGCTAACCATATCATCAAACTCATATCGAAAATTAAGTATTTTGATTCTCATACTTAAAATATTTCCACGACAGAAAAAGTATGTTTTATAACAGAGGCGTACGCAGGAGGGGGTCACCGAATTCACGTGAACCCATGCTTCTCTCCCGAAATCATGTATAGTAGTATTATATTGTTTAATTTTTTGTTAAATATAAATATGCACATTCGATGTATCATAGAACGCAACAATGATTGGATGCACCTCTCAATGAGGTTAGAAATTTGAATTTTATATCTATCTTGTTTTATTTTTCTTTCTAAAATTGGATAGCACATCTCTAAGTAGTTATTGATAGCACTTTTGACATTTTAATTAATGGGGAACTTTCGCATATAGCCACTCAAAAATAGTTTAATTACGCTCCATAACTATAGTTTGTCAATTACGATTTGTAGCTACATGTTATAGGGAGGAGAGAGGCGAGTGAGAGAGGGCAGAGAGTAGAAAGAGGCGAATTGTATATGTATATTTGTCAAATAATTGTATATATGTAACAAATATACATATGTATTTGTATATTTGGCGAGCAAGATTGGGAGAGGGAAGAGAGATGCGAGTGAGATTGGGAGAGGGAGGAGAGAGGCGAGCGAGAGAGGGCAAAGAGTGGAGAGAGGCGAACTGTATATGTATATTTGTCAGATAATTGTATATATATAACTGATATACATATGTATTTGTATATCTGGCAATAGAGATTGAGAGAGGGAGGAGAGAGGCGAGCGAGATTGGGAGAGAGACGCGTGCGAGAAAGGTAAGAGAGTGGAGAGAGGCTAATTGTATTTGTATGTATGTCATACAATTGTATATATATGTCATGTAATTATTTTATATATATATATATATATATATATATATATATGTGTGTGTGTGTGTGTGTAATTTGTATATGTATAAAAGAGGACAAGTGACATAATTAAAGCTAAAATTAAGCTGCGAGCCGTAATTAATTCAAACTATAATTATATTAGCTAATTAACTAGTATATATTTGCTTTTCCGCATAATTTTCCCTTAATTAATTAAGCATTTCAACTTATAACTTTAAAATTTTAACTGTTTTCAATCATAAGAACCTAAATGTCTAACCGATTAGATCCACATTTTCATAACAGTGGACCCATCATTTCGAAATTCTGGATACACCTCTATTTTATACGCCACGGGGAGGGGGGCGGGGGGAGGGGTTATGATTTTTTTGTTTTTGTTTTGGTACTATGAATGAATACGACGTAACTCGAGGGGCCAGAAGTAGTTGATTAATGGATGCACGTGATGGGGCATGCAAATCAAGGAGAAAATAAAAGAATAAACATGAAGCAATCAATAAATTAATTATTTAGCCATGAAATTTTTGTAAGTAATGAACTTTAAGTGAAGTTGAAATATTGGATTAAAAGTCCATTTCAAAGTAAAATAATAATTTCAATATTAATGGTAGATTATATGAGTAGTCAGTGTTCACAATCACACCATATTATTACTATAAGCTGAAATTGATATTGTTTTAGTAAGAGTACTTTGTATAGCATTTAAATAAAGATTCATAATAAATATATAAGAA
This sequence comes from Solanum acaule, assembly GCA_036250505.1. Classification (NCBI taxonomy): domain Eukaryota; kingdom Viridiplantae; phylum Streptophyta; class Magnoliopsida; order Solanales; family Solanaceae; genus Solanum; species Solanum acaule. The sequence continues at coordinate 12,941 of JAJOOR010027169.1, forward strand.
ATTTAGATATGATAATTGAGCGGAATGAAACAGTGTGAGGCAGAACATGATAAATTATTAAAAGATTTGATTCTAAACTAGTAAAGAAAACAATAATGAACTTGAAGTATAAGCTTACATATTTCAAGCTTGATTTGATATCTTACTATTAGTTACATATTTGAAATAATTATAATATATGATTTCTTATACAAAATTACGTCTACCACAAGTTTTTATCCTGCTAGTTTATGCTTGGGATTTGCCACTATATTTTATTCTTAAATATATATTTGAAATGAACTTTTAAAATAGGGTAGAACGAGTGTGGACATGACAATTCTTTTTTAAAGATGTATACAAAATAGAGAAAATAGCAGGTCAAGATTTATCCCGCTAAATATATACTAGATGATGCGATAAAAATGAAAGAAAGTATAAACAAAGTAAAACGGGGTAAAAATGAAATAATATTTTAAAATAACTTCTTTTAACACTTTATTTTTGCAAACGGACCCATCACCTTATTTTGCTCCCTAACTAAATCTTAATTGGATACAACTTTTATATATATATATATATTCTTTTGCTACACTTTTTTTATTCACAACTTGAATCACCGGTCTATATTAAACGATTAGACCAATGGCCTTATTTTTCTTGTAAAAAAAATGATGAAATCTAACTTTTATGATTATTTCAAATTTTAAATGTTATCTAGTATGCTTTCATCTTTTAATCTCAATGAAGGTGACAAAATAAAATTAATTTATTTATTATGTGATATCATAATTATATTTTCTTTTTTATTCGTGATATCATAATTATATTTTCTACTTTATTAGGTGAAATAATCATTATATCTATCTACATGTCTATTTAGATCACTTATAAAAAAAGTTTTGTTGACCCTTGGGTGTCCTTTGGATCGACCAAAGTAACATATTTTTATGAAATTCAATGTTAATTTCAATAATAGATACAACACCACAACAAATAGCAAATGTTATCAATTTTCATAGACTTTTCTATATCTCTCGTAATTAAATTGTAAACGCACATTATTCATCTCATTCTCTATAAAGTATTAATTAATTTTATTAACTCTATTATCAACGAGAGCGTTTGTTTCAATCACACTCTCTCGAACTAGCTTATTTACTCTTATTTGTCTAATAAATTTTGAATGTTCATATAATGAGACTAATTTCTATATTCACAACAAAGTTCTTGCTTGAAGTCATTCCTACTTAAACAATAAACCTTTAGCCATTAGACATTTTATGAAATTGTTGACGTAGCGCGTATTTAAAATGTTTCAATACTTTATTTAGACGTGATTTTAAAAAAATTATATGTGATTAAAAAAGTATAGTGATTTAGAAATAGCGGAAAACATCATTTAAAGTATTACTTCTTCACTCACAAATAGTCAAAAAGTATATTTTTTTTTTCCACAATAAAATTCACATAGAAGCACAAATTTACTCTTTTTAAAAATCTCACTCTCAAGTAAAATTTTTGAGGAAAAAAAAAAAACTAAATAAAAAAATATTGTCCAAACAACTTTTCTTTTGTTTTGGGTACAAATATTGTTCAAACATCTACTTAGAGCTAAGACCCGGTCCACATTTTAAGCCCGAACCGTTCTCGGGTCCAGAAGAAATAATAACGCACAGTCTACTCCACAAATGTATAACACGTGTCGATCCTTCATTGGATGATTCCAAAATAGCTGACTTCTTATTGCTTGTTGAACCCAATCAATTCTCAACATCTCATATTCACAATAACCATAGTTTAGCCACTGCCTGAACCCTCAACCCTTCTTTCTCTTCTCTTCTCCCCCCCCCACCCCCACCTTCTGTCCGTTCCTGCGAAACCATAACAACGTGGATTCATTTCGTTATTTGTACGATTTTGAGTAAGTTTCTCGTTTTCGATTCTTTGTTTGGTGGAATCTACAGAAAGTTTGAATTTGTATTAAAAAAATTGCTCTTTTTGTTCTTTTTTTCTGTTGGAATTGAGTCCGGGAGAAAAATTTCAAATATTTTTGTGGTGGGTATTGAAGCTGAACTCTAAAAAGGGAATAAAACCCTTTTGCGTAATGAACAGGATTTTCTGAGAGGATTGTTCTTTTTCCTATGGGGATTATTGGTTTCCCCTGTATTTGGGTAATTTTTTTAATTCTCTGTATACTGAGTGCTGGAGTTTATGTTTTAGGCTGAAAAATACACCTTCTTATGTGTTTGGGACGTATTAATTTGGAATTGTCTTTTGAATTTTGAATCAGTTATGCTTTTGGTTACCAATTATTTAAGTTATTGAAAAGATATGATTTTTTTTGCCCCATTAGCTTTTTAACTGTGATGCTTAGAGAACTCCTAGTTTTTAAGAAGCCTTTGGACATATTAGCAAGTATAGGAGTGAAATGGACCTAGATGGAGTGGGATGAATATTGAGGATTTGTGTGGCAATTCCGAACTAATTTAGGATTGAGGCATAATTATTGTTTTTGTTGTATAAAGAAGGGAGTATTTGTTTAGTTGGGGATTTGCTGCTGCAAGAGTGAATGATCTTCATCAAGGATAACTTAATCCCAAAGAAGTAAAACCATATAGGATAAACTAACGTATTAGGCTGACTATGGAGATATAAGTCAAGAGGAGGACTCTTTATGGAGAAGAATTATCACAGCAAAATATGGAAAAAGTGATTGCTGGTGCACTAACCGAGTTAGTTCTCCACATGGTTATGGACTGCGGAGATATATTACAAGTTTATTGCCTAAGTTTCGAATACATACTTTTCTGTAGGTTTTGGATGGCCAGAAATTAGGTTCTGGAAGGATATTTGGTTGGGAGATCTTTCGATTGGCGATTCATCATGATGCAACTATAGTTCATTGTAGAGCTTGAAAGAGTTTGGAGCATCTCATTTAAAAGGAATTGCCAAGGCCCGAGAGTTTAGAGGACTTGATTAAGCTTATCACCAGATTAGAAGGTAGTAACTGGCTGACCAGCGGGAAAGACTTTTTGAGATGGCTCATGATAGAAAGGGCTTATAGGTTAAATCAAGGTATGAAATTTATTCATAAATGGAGAATATGGTTGTCCTTGGAGAAGAATTTTGAAAAGTGCAGCCTCCATATGGTGTCATTGCTTTGGTTGAATTGTTTCAAAGGAAGTACCATATCCCATGGGAATCCTAAGAAAAGGGGGATTTATTTGTGCACCTGATGCTTCGTGTGCAACATGGAGACAGAAGTGTATAGTGTATACCATTTATTTATAAATTGCAGAATAACGGCAAAATTTTAGGACATGTTTTTGAACATTTTTGGCATTGAATGGATAATTCCCAAGTCCATACTTTAAAAAGCTGGAAAAGGATATAAAAGTTATCTGGGAAATTGCACCAGTGTTTTGAGGGCAAAAGCAGATCACTTCATCAACTAAAATATCACTGTATTCATTTTTTTATTATTGGTGTAAGTTAAATGATGGAAATAATGCTACAAATCCCGTAGAGTCTATTAGCTCTTTACATCTATGTATAGATTAATCTATAGTAAGCTCTTCTATTGTAAAATATGGCAACCTCTTGGTGCTTTTATTCTTCTTCTTTTAGCTTAAGCTTGTTACATAACTTGTTAGTTGGCATGGGAACTGTAGTCTGATACCGCCCACATCATCTGTTTCTGCTGTTCGAATTGTGAGGTATCTGTTTTCTAATTTGGACATCCTTGGCCATTTGGTTTTTCTATAACCGTTTTATCTGTTGAATTTTATGGTATTAGCAAATTAGTGACATAATTGATTCAACAGTGGACTTTGTGGTTGATGATCACGTCAGTGGTGATGAGGAAGAGGGCACAGTTGTGGAACTCAGAACAGTAGATGAAAATTTGATTGGAGGAAGTTCCAGTGAGGAGGCACTTCATCAGGTGCATGATGTCAAGGTGGATGAAGACCTTCCTGAAAGGGAAGACCTTTTATTAGAAGAAGCACAATCTCTAGATAATTCAACTTCAGATGAACCTTTTGTTGGCCTGGAGTTTGAATCTGAAGCTGCTGCACATGCATTTTATAATGCATATGCAACAAGGGTGGGTTTTATCATCCGGGTTAGCAAGCTTTCGCGATCTAGGCGCGATGGCTCCGCCATTGGTCGAGCACTTGTTTGCAACAAGGAGGGTTTTAGAATGCCTGATAAGCGGGAAAAGATTGTGCGACAGAGAGCAGAAACTAGGGTTGGTTGCAGAGCAATGATA
>JAJOOR010027171.1:0-10003 GCA_036250505.1 Solanum acaule
AACTAAGCGAGCAATACATAAAAATTACATTACCACAAAAAATATCATCAGTTTACAATTGTTGGAACTTGGAACTTGAAAAGTGTGTGGAAAGGAAATTTTTGAAGTCTTTGACTTTTAGAACTTTCAGAATTTAGCTTCTTTTTTTAAAAAAAAAATGAAAAATGTGTTTTTAGTTAATAAAATAAATTGCAGCGAATTGGGGCTGCCTGGGATAGAACCTGCGACCTGTGAGTTGAAATCTTGCAGTGTTACCAGTGAACCATCCAACCATTTTGAGAATGGGTTCAACAAGTTTTAATTTAATATATTCTTTAATAATTATAGAAGTAATATATCGAGTTTAGTCGGATGACCACGGGTTCGGGTGACCCAAAATTAGTACATAAATTCGCCCCTGCTTTTAGTTATTTAATGGTAGTAGCCAAAGTATTTCTCAGTACTAAAAAGATTTTAGAGTTGGGTTACATCCAACTTTTATTTCAATCGCATGAGTACCTATTCTATAAACAATTCGTGATGTCAATATGTCTAGTTATTTAACTTTATACAAATTTAAATAGTATTTATTATTTTGTATCTATCCAATATTAAAAGACATAACTATCAACTTAAATTATATTAAATTAATGCGTTTATGTATTACGCGGATAGCAGAGATTTGATGGGTTTGGCATGATTCATATAACTATTAACTGAAACTATTCTGCAACAACACATTTATGTATTACGTCGGTTTGGCATGATCTATATAAAAAAAAATTGGAGGGGAAATTATCTTTGGCATGAAGTAACATATGCCAGCGCACTTGTTTATTTTTGAGTAACTTCCTAGGATAGTCACCCATGTTTGAGAAATTACCTACGAATATCACTTATGTTTGTTTTAGGACCACAATATCACCCAACTTTACATCTTTTCCTCAAAATATACTTGACACAAAAAAAATAGTATCTCTCTCCTAATAGGATGCCATGTCACATTATTCCTTTTTTATTATTAACATTTTTTTAATTCCTTTTTTATTATTAACATTTTTTAAAATTATTTAAAAACATTATATCCTTTGTAGTTTGACAATATGGTTACCTTATTACTCTAATGAATTAAAATATCAACAAAAAGGGAGTCCGAAGTTAAAAGGGTCATTTTTTTCCTTCAAAAAACAAAAAGGGCACATCAAAAAAAAAAATTAACCAAAAGGGCAAAATCCCTCCTGACTGATCAATTTTCTTCTGACAAAAATTGACGTCGTTCCGTTAAAAGAAATAAAAATCACTGCATTTGGCAGCGATTTTCTCAAAAAAAATAATTTATTATTTCTTTAAAATCGCTGCTATAGCAGCGTTTTTATAAAAAAAAAAAAGTGAAATCGCTGCTATAGCAGCGATTTTTTGTTAAGGAATTAAAAAAAAATAAAGAACAAGTTTTAAATTACATAAATTTCCGGCGGCAGCCATTTAAAAAAAAAGAAGCTTTTTAAAGAAAAAATCGATGCCGAAGCAGCGATTTTCAGTTTTAATTTTCATTTAAATCGCTGAAAGGGTAAAGATTTTTAAAAAAAAAGCTTTTTATGAAAATCGCTGGCTTCAGTTTTATTTATTTTTTAAATTTTTATTAAATTCTCTGCAAGGGTAGGATTTTATTTTTTTTTAAATAATTTCTTAAACAAAATCGCTGCTATATAGCAGCGATTTAACTTCAGAACTTTTTTTTTAATTTCTTAAACAAAATCGCTGCAATAGCAGCAATTTTGCTTTTAATATAAAAACGCTGTTATAACAGCGATTTTAAAGAAAAAATATTTTTTTGAGAAAATCGGCAGAGATTTTTATTCCTTTTAGCGGAGCGGCGTCAATTTTTGTCAGAACAAAATCATTCCGTCAAGAGCGATTTTCCCCTTTTGGTTATTTTTTTTTTTTTGATGTGTCGTTTTTGTTTTTTAAAGAAAAAAAGTTACACTTTTGACTCCGGACTCAACAAAAAGGTGTCATTGTCCATTAGTGTCCATATAAAAACATTATCTCGCTTGAAAAATCGGAGGAAACCACATATTTTCTTGAAGAATCGGAGAAACTCATATTTGGATTTGCCGCCTAATCCCCTAGAACTAGGGTAGAAATTTTTGGGCTATGCAATTTTTTTTTACTAGGAGTGTGTTTGGTATGAAGGAAAATGTTTTCCTGGAAAACAAGTTGATTTTTGACTTATTTTCTCATGTTTGGTTGGTGAGTAGAAAATATTTTCTGAAAAAGATTTTTAGTGTTTGATTTATGAATGAAAAAATATTTTTGAGAAATATCTTTTATTTTTACTAGAGTAGAAAATAATTTTTGAAATTGAAAATATTTTTTAAAAACAAACTTAAATTTTTTTTGGGGCGTGGGGGGTGGGTGAGGGGGGGGGGTCGAGGATAGGGGTGAAAAATTGAAATTTTGAAATTGAAAATATTTTTTTAAAACAAATATATAGCCACACATTGACCCTGGGACCTCTTGAGTTTATGTTGTAATTCACAGCCATCCATCTACAGGTCTGGATTACACAATATATCCAAGTTTCTCTATAAGCTTATCCAATTTGGATTTGCAATATAGATGAAGAATTAAAAAAAAAAAAAAAAAAAATTCATTTATCCAAGGAAGTTGACTCTCTTTGTAGGGAAAACGCTTTACAGAAGCACTTCATCTGTCCATATACAAGTTGCACCACTAGCAACATATTTAATTCCACATGTGGGATCCGAGGAAGGTAGTTAACCGTACCTTCGGAAGTAAAGAGGTTGTTTCTGATATACTCTCGGCTCAAGGAAAATCATACAAGGCAGATTGAAAAAAAAATAACTGAAGTGAATGAATCATGACAAAATACCGTAGTAAGCATGACAAAGTATTCTGAAAAAGGGAACAGTAACTACACCAAAAACGGTGTGACAATTGAAGTACAAAAAACAATAGATAGTAACAAAAATCAACGGTATCTCACTTGAATTATTGCATGTCTCAGGCGAAAATTAAATATGTCAAGACAATTCTTGATCTAATAGCAACTGAATTAAGCAGGATGGATATCTACTAGAACATTAAGTTCTTGCCTAGCCAGCAAAACACATGGACTGTTGACAAATAACATATATGGACAGCAGAAGAAATCATCTAAAGTTCAAGTAGTGTGGACAGCAGCAGAAGTTTCTAATGTTAAAAGAAATATAGTTTGATCACAGCTTCATATAAAGTTAGTACAATTAAGCAACATCAGCAAGCTGAACCTGAAGCTTTCCTGCTACATTGTCTCTATCCCAAACATTGAACATTGTAAAACTTCATTTGTCATAAACCAAAGCAGCCTTTATAATTTGATGGATAACAGATATGCAACTCTCCAATTCTTCTCCTAGTTTAGCTGCATCGAAATAACATCTTGCAAGTGCCAGTAATAACGAGCTTTAAGCAAATACCTAACGATTCTTTTTTTATAATTATGAAATTCTAATGAATAAAGTATGACTATTTATTGTTTGTCTCCTACAAATGTTGCACGGAACATACTTGAATTACCAAAAGCCAACATATAATCATACTCAAAACCCCTCCTACATGCAAACAAACTCTAACCATGAAGGTAGGGTCACACATTATCTGGATGATATCATAAGATATACATAGAAAGGGCCACGACTAAGAAATGTGTATTCTATAGCTCCCCCACCACCCACAAAAAAAAAACTTTATCTTCCCTACCTTGATATGGATCCCATGGCTCCTCGATATTTATGTTCATATGTGTCCAACAGACTCTAAATTCATAGCCATCCATCTTTAGGCCTGGATTGCAGAATGTGGCCAGATTTCACGCAGCTTATCCATTGTGAGTTTACAGTAAGATAAAGACAGATAAGAATGAATTTTCCACGTTTACACAAAAGGTGGGACGACGTCATTCTCATTGTTTCTTTGCAGGCAAGTGCTTCCAAAGAAGCATTCCATCTCCCTCTCCTCCTCTACTTTTCTCTGAGTTCATTTCAGAAAAGAACATGGTGCCTCAATAATTTCATGTAATGCTTTGTTCCTCTTTTACCACACCTAAGATACTAAAGAATTGAAACAACTCCTAATTACCAACTTATACTAATACTAAACTAGCAACTGAATGAACACACTCAAACCTCAAGCGTGAGCCTTAACCGTCTCATACTCTCATTGGACTTTTAAGAAATTACAACAACTATGTTTTTTCCCCAAACAAGTTGGGGTGAGCTAAATGAATCAGAATTGACCATGTTAGTCCTATTTATCCCATCTCATGAAAAATTATGCAGCTACAAATAAAAAGTATTAGAAGTTCTCTATATTTTTGTTTTTTTTGACAAAGGTAACAAAGAAGTTCTCTATATTTCTGAACGTATAAATATCTTTAAATAATCCTAGAAAGCATAGGACCTACTGTAAAAGTGCTAAAATGTTTAAAGCATATTATCAACTGATAGGTTTTAAAGATCTTTTCTTCCATTGTGTCTTATCTTTCACTAAGTTTATACGAAACTATGGATCGCCAGAGACTGCAGGTCCTTCAAGATAACTTCCTTCCAATATGTGATTTTAGGTCTACCTCGTCCTCTTTTAATACCTTTATTCACTATGGTTTCGTAAATCATACCTACCGACTGGTGCATTCAGAGGTCGAAGCATGACATGACTAAACCATCACAAGTGACTTTTTCAGAAATTACTAAGCAACTAAAATTTAAAAATTAAAAGGAAAAGAGACTGATAGGATGTCATTAAAATTGAGCAAGCTAGCATTCCCATTGCACTAAAGGGTAAAGAGGAAAAAGAAACAGGGAATGACAATACCACATTTTAAACTACTAGGAAAATGTGTTTCTGAACATAGAAAGCTTGCAACTTCCTGGCATCAATATATCCACTCTGTTAAAATTATGTGTATTTGTTCATATTTCTGTCCCATCAGTAATGTATATGAAGCTCCTATTAATCTATCCTCTGATATCCAGAGTCTCCTAAGGCAAATAAATAGGGACAGAGAATCTAGTGAATTTTTATGCCAACAATAACACACCTAGACAATTAAGATGTATAGATTGCACCATAGGAAAGAAATCAGAATTCTATTCTAAGCATGATTTTAATATGTCAAGACAAGGCGTGATCTCGTAGCAAGTGAAGGAGGACCAATATCTACTCTAACATGAGAATCTAGCATAGCCAGCAAAACATTAGTGCTGTTAACAAACAAACCATAAACACCTCACGAACACTACCTAAAAATCAAGAAATATAGTGTGGTCACAGTTTTGATGACATGAGTTGAGCTGGAACCCTTGAGGATTCATATAGACGACCCTAACTTTTGAGACTGAGGCATAGCTATTTCTTTCTCTTTTTGAGAGTGTGATCACAGTTTCATATAAAGCTACAAGAATAAGGTGAGTAAGCTGAACTTGATGATTTCCTACTTTTTTTTTATTAAGATGTATTAGAAAGGCATCAAGGAGATGCAAATTACATACACAAAAACATGGTTAACTCCTGAGAACAAAAACACTTATTTAATCAGGGAGTTAACCACAAGCAAAAGAATGGTCGCTAAGCCACATTGAGGGAGCTAATGAAATCTAAGAGGGGTAATATATCATTACCTACTACATTGTCTTTAGCTCAAATGATGAAACTTGTTAACTTCATTTGTGGTAGATTAAGTTGGTCTTCTATAGATAAACTGATAACAGGACTCGGACTTGCCAGTAATAGATACTGTTAAGCAATATCTGGTTTTTGATCAGTAAGAAACATTAAGGTAGTATTTATCCTCGTCTCCTATAATGTCGCACACAACATACTTGAATAACCCAACATAAAATCATACCCAAACTGACCTTCACACAAACTTCTTGAAACAATTTCTACTTCTAACATATAGCAGTAGTACCTTAGATTTTGAAATTTTCAGAGCTACAATCATCTGCGAAAGAGATCCACTGTCTAATATCAAGATTATAAAATAGTGTTAACTTTGCAGCCATAACAAAACAAATCCAAATAAAGTAATGAACTATTTAATTTTTACTAATTTTGAACTTGGTACCACTTTGCATCTACTAATTGAACTAGATTCCTAATGTTAGCTTTCCATTTGCAGGAGTCAAATGCATATAGTCAAAAGATTACTTCAGTGATGGCAGCAACTTCATCTGAAGTTTAACAAAGCAACGCAAGTGTTCGATATGCAATAATTTAGTTCCTCCTAAACATACAGTGAGTCACTTACCCGCAAGGCAAAGCCAGATTCAATTAATTCTTTTGCTGCTCCAGTAAAATCTATTGTGAATTCACAAAGCAACATTGACTGGAAAGGTATAGTTTACTGCCAAACTACCCAGGCCACAGGACCATGCTAACTGTTCTGCATATTTGCATGAGACGACCAATGGAAAATATAAACACAGAAGAAGCCTGCTTTTCATATTCTACAATATACAAATGAATCATGCTCTGTAAAATATAAATTATCGGAAACGTCTTTGATTATGCAGGGCATTATTATTGGTTAACTCAGAACTAAAAATACACGCACATTAAGCATGTAAATGTTAAGGCAGATCACAAGTTCTGAGTGAAATATCATGCCACAGTTCAAACTGTTACCACAAAGGATCTTAAATTTGATCATTTGTTTCATCCTTAGCTCGTGAGTTCTCAAGCCTTGATTTTTTTTTTTTATAATAAGCTAATAAAGAATGCATAAATAATAGAAAGTTCTAGAGCCTTGAGCTAGGAGCATGGCATACAATATATTAATTTGATATAAAATACTAACTAAGCTGTCTAGCATAAAAATTGCATAATGTGCTCTTTCCATACATCATATGGCAAAAAATGAGAGGAGAAAACAAAATAGTATTCTATAAAAAAATCAGAAATTTATCACAAAATATTCTATAAAAATTTCAGAAGTGTCACAAAATTGAAACTCTTAGGAGAAGGAATATTTTGAGGGGAAAAAAAAGGAACAGTTGAAGGGTTGTATAGTTACATTGTGACACACTTGTGTATCTTGATGTGAGTCGAGTAAACAATAGATCAAGATACACACAAGATTCCCTGTCTAAATAGAGCAAGAGTGACTGAACTATATATTGTCCAAACAAAGAGAACCCACCAGGCCATAAACAAAGCCACCTCTTTGTCTAGCAGAGAACAAGGCAATACGCTACATACCCCTTCGTAATTTGTAAGCAAATCGTCACCAAGTTGAGACAAGCCAAGGAAGATAAGTACCATTGATGCAGGCAAAAAGAATTGCAGAACCACGAGGCATACAAAGTGATTGTGCAGGAACACCTTGGCCCTACTATAAGCTAAGTCAGGAACTTTGCTAGCGTGCAGTCTTTGATACCAACACAATACTGCTTCATTCAAGTACATCTGCACGTTTGATCGCAACGATACAATCTGCAATAAGCCCGAAACCAACAAACACCATAGCCTAAAGCTACTAAATTCCGACTTCTGCATACCCACATTTCCAACCAACTTTGTAACATTTTCAATTCTTGAATTTTGATCAATAAGTAATAGGTCAGTAAACGGTTTCACCCAAAGCATTGATGTCAAAACCATGACCAAATAGTTAGCATGAAGAAGCAATCGCGCAAACCATCCACACGAAACAATAGGCAAATTACAACGAAGCTGATCAGTTCCAAGCCAAAAGGCATGAGCAATTCTCACTGCTGGCATATACAAAAAACATGAAATACAGCCCATGAAAATTGCAATAAACAACTTCTCAAACCCATGTAATGCTTCAAAATGAACATCAAAAACCCATTTAGGAACTGCCCCATGTACAATACCAAGCGATACAATAAACCCAAGAAAACCCAAAAGAACACTCAAATGCTTCTCCGACAGCTTAGATGCAGATCTTTCAAACGAAACCCTAAAAATCAAAACGAAAATCCTGCCAACACCCAAAAACCCAAATAAAATCGGAACAAAAGAACCGCTCTTTAACACCCCAGTCTCTTCAGATTTCGGCAAGAATCGATGAAGCAACAAACAAGAAAGAGAAACAAGAATAGAATTAAAAACACTACGAAAATCCTCGAAATAAATCCTTGTCTGAAGATGACCATCACTAAGCTTTAACCTAAAGATCTGAGCTTTATTTTCATCAAACTCAAATCTTTCTTTGGATTTCTTTCTGGGTTTGAGCTCAGAATCATTAGTACCTGGCCTTCGAATGGCTGCCCGAACCCCATTTGAAGATGCATTGTTTGGAGCAACATCATCAGGGTGAACATAAGTGAAAAGACCAGAGAGCAAAAGTGCAGGGATCTTGATGAAGTGAAGAAGGAGAGTGAGGGAGAGAGCAAGAGCAGCTTGGAGAAAGAGATTGCCAGATAAAATTAGGAGTAAAGAAGATGAATTGGGCATTTTTGAGAGTTGCCAAAAGGATCTTGAAATGGAAGCTGATGGAGATCTCAAAGGAACAGAGATATTCAGTTCGGGTCAACAAGGAAAGTCATTTGGATCTTGGATCTTGGATCTTCGTGCCTAATTACCAAATATTGTGATAGTGTAGTGTTTAATTAGTAATCTCTTCCTTAACTTTTAATTGACATGATTTTCTTTTGGAAAAATTACGCAGTTAAGTAAACATATACTAATTAATTAGTCATCATAGTTATAATTTACTATAATTACCACTCGCGACTAACATTAACCATTAATTACGTGGGCTGACTTCGAGGTTATATAATTAACTACGTTTGTATAATTCGTCACATTTGTATAATTCGCAACTAACAATTCTTCGCTTGATTTGTATTTGTCTATGATGGTTTCATTTGTATATGACGATAATTTTCTTTGATTTTTCAGTTTCATCACTATATACATTCAATCTTTTTGTGTATAACTTTTAAAAGTTTGTATAAACGTGTAGTTTTCGGATTTTGTATAATATAATTTATATAATGTAATTTGTATAATATAATTTGTATAAATGTTTAAAGTTCATATGTTTATGTTTGTATCAATTCGTTATTTCGAGTTTTATCATATTTGTATAATTCCGGACTTTATATTACTCAATTATACAAAAACACGCGAATTATACAAATGTACCCGGAATTATACAAACGAGATGCGAATTATACAAATTATTGCCCTCTCTCGCTCGCCTCTCTCCTTCCTCTCCCAATCTCACTCGTTTCTCTCCTCTCTATCCCAATCCCGCTCGCCAGATATACAAATACATATGCATATCAGTTACATATATATTATTATCTAACCAATATACATATACAAATTCACATCTCTGCCCTCTCTCGCTTGCCTCTCTCCTCCCTCTCCCAATCTCGCTCTTAATTTTAACTATAATTATGTCGCATGTCCTCTTTTAAACATATATACAGACCTCACTAAATTAATATAGATGAGACCATGAAATATTATTATTTTGTAGAGGTATTAATTAATCGATAAATTAATATTTATTAATTTAAATAGGGTTTCAACGCCGCAAATTCATTCGGGGATGAAATCTCAGAGAATGTATATGAACTCACTTGTGATAACGTCATTCATAAACTTGACGTCGTGATTAGTGATCTTGGTTACTGCAATAAAATGAACGTTAATAACTTATTAGATGGGTGAAAATGATACATGTTCAGAGGTCTAGAGCTTAGAAGAAACTGTGGATTACCATTGAAAAAAGTAAATGTTGATGATAAAGTTAAAGATGATACAATACCTTTGGAACTAATTACACAGTAGGAAACACTTATTGCATTTAGAACTCTTCACAATTTTATGGTGTAGTTCAAAAAGACCGCACTGAAACTTTTGGATGCAATAAGAAAAGTTAGAAATGAATTCAACTAAATTTAAATTAGGGAAAGTACATAAAAACACCCTTGAATTTGGCAGTAAAACTTACTTTAACACTTTAACTTTATGGGTAATTATTACC
>JAJOOR010027172.1:0-14870 GCA_036250505.1 Solanum acaule
GACCTTTTTCTCCTCTCTTGCTTCTAATTTTCTAAGTTTTGATTAATGATTTTGACTAAGGTAAGTTCTAGTTATGTTTCTAGGCTTAAACTGACTAACACCTCATGATTTAGGGTCTAAACGACGTATCTTAGGGGTTAAACGAAATAGGAAAAGACCAAAAGACCCCTGACTTAATTGCTGTTGGAATGACCGACGGATTGGACCTACGGGCCGTAGGTCAATCGACGGTCCGTCGATTGGAGTCGTCGGTCGAGTCTGCCCCACAAGGCTTCACTAAAACAAGCATAATTTTTCACTCGGAGGTCGGATTTTAGCAAACTCGGTGGCGTTGGAAAGAGGATTCAATTATCTATCATATCATAGGTCATGGGACACATAATTCCATTTTTGCTAAAAGTCATAACCATCTGAAGTTGACCCACTCAATAATTTTCATCTAACTGGCTGCTGACCCTAACCTACGGTCAGACACCTACGGATCGTGCATCGAATGACGGTATGTGCTAGTCAACCGTCAATCAGGACTGAAGCTGGGCTTTAGGGGCATCGATCCACGATCCGTGACCTGACCTACGGACCATAGGTCCGGCCGTCGGTCAATACTTGGCCAAATTTCTGGCTAAGGTTGCTGACACAAACCACGGACCTGTAGGACGGACCGCGGGTCCTCCTACGGTCCGTGGATGGTGCCCGTGAGTGCCACCTACAACACCAAAAATCTGCAATCTGGTCTATATTTGGAAATCTTTCAACTCCAAACTAAGGCATGCTCATTTATTCATCTCATGAAGTCCATATGCAACTTGACTCAAATGCACTACAACATGAGGCAAAACAATGCATGCAAGTCATTTCTAACAAGACCTAAGCATTTTCATGAATATGCATATAAGGAAATCATAGCAACAAATAATCACATAATAACCCCACTAGGTAGGTACATTATCTCCCCCTTGGGAGTAAGCCTACATAACTTTTCTAAACACCATTCATACTAGGGACAATTTCAAAGTCCAACATAACAAATCATAAAAGAAAAGAAATCTAGAAATTTATTAAAGCATAAAACACATACCGTAAAGGACATGAAGAGATCACTCTTGATCTTCTCTAGATTGGAGAGCATAAAACCTATTCTTCTTTTGGGCATTCTCATCCGGACACTAGTGGCAACTTGCTTACCCTCTCTTCTTATAGCCTTTGCCTTTGGATAATCTTTCTTCATGTGGCCACTCTCACCACAACTAAAACAACTTCTCTATCGGCCAAACACCTACCCTCATGCCTCTTACCACACCTAGCACAAGAGGGCCATAGGGACTCATTACTTATCCCTTGTGGCCTAGGGGTAGACACCCTCTCATCCTTATGCTTGGAGAATTAGAAAAGCCTTGTCCGGAAAACTTTTGTCGATTCTTAGAACGACCATGTCCATCGGACCCATCATAAAAGGACTTATCACTGTTTTATTTAAAAATAGACTTAGACTGGTTTTAAGAGTCACCACTTAATTTTTGAAGTGAAATTAAGAAAACTATTTTTTCCAAAAGATAGAAATCAAATGAAAACATTAAAAGGGGGTTCGGGGTTCATATTAGCATTTCAGGAAGGGTTTGAAAGCACCCGAAATACCCGCTAACACACGATTATCCGATAATTAATTATTTGGCTAAGTGATATTTAAGAAAAGAAGCATGCTTGACTTAATAAAGTTGAGAGAATGAACAGTTTTGAGAGTTGAAACCATTTTAAGGAGGGAAAGGGGAAACATTAAGATATTACCTAAGTACAATAGTTTATAAGATTGTATTTTAAGATTAAAGGAAGTGAGTGCTTAATTAGTTGATTTTTAGAAAATAGTTCAGAATGGCTATCCGGCGGAAAAATTAAATTGTTGTAACCTTAAGATTAAAAGCAAGTAACGACAAGTAAACAAATATAAAATAATGAAGTAAAGAAGGAAATTCGGGCCAAGTCTGGTTTTCTGTCCGCCTGGGCCAGTACTTGGGCCTAATCTCGTTTTGGGCTTTTGGCCCAATTCTTGCCTTTTTGTACCTGTCCTAAACTAAATTTTGAAATTTATTTCTTTGGGCCTTAGGCCCATCTTCCACCTGCCCTAAACTAACAAGACAATAACAAGTAAAATGACAAAGGCTTAGGCCCAAAATAACAAAATACAACTTTCGGGATAAAGATTGGGAAGGCCCAATCTTTTCAATTCTCCGATCTGCTGCATGTTCTTTCAACTCCGGGACCCGTTCGTCGATTTTATCGCTAGCTGACTCGGATAATAAGGAATTTGAGCCTTTACGGCTCTCCCGAAATGCAAGAAGAAGATAGGAGTTCGTAATGAACTCAGACAGATTTCACATGTAAAAAAAAGAATGACAAGAAATTAGAATTGTTATAAACAATAATTAAATGAGGCATCAATTGGGTGTAAGCTAAGGTTAAAATCTAAGATACAAGACAAAACATGGTATCATTGACTAAACAAGCAAGCTAATTAATAAAATTTACTACATTTTTATCGAGAGCGAATATTCACACGACACATTATTTAATAAAACTAAGTCACATGATAGCGCCATATCAAAGTCACATGCCAAGTTACATCAACTGACCGAGATTACACATTCAACATAACATAAACTAATCAATATGGCATATTATCATAAATGAGCACATGGTCTACTACTACATAATAAATTTTGAGGAAAAACTGCCCAACTTAGATAAATATTCCTTTAATTAACTAAAAAAAAAAAAGACAACTAAGCACATACAGATAACTCTTGAAAAACAGATTAAATATTAGTCTAGAACTAAGGCAACCAACAAATATAGCATTAAAAATAATTCATTCAACTAGCACAAACAAACACAGCATCAGATATAGTGCACTTCTATGGAATTATGACAAATAAAAAGTCATGACTGATGCAGTTAGTGATAATGAAGACTCGCCTAAGCAAAGACGCACTTTTGTCGATCCATATTCCATTGAAAAAGGTTACTAATATAAATTAGTCACCTGAATCTGCTAAGCTTAGTTTTTTTAGATTCGTCTAGATACAATTGGTCATATGTATCTAAGTATATTATTTTTTTCATTTTGTCCCGTATATATATATCAATGATTTTGTGAGTTTGTCATTATTATTAAGTAATTCATGACGTTATGTATTTTGTGTATATGTTAAATACTCAATGTTTTCATAGGTTATTTAATGTATCTAAAAAATTATTCAACGTATCTGCATTACATATATGATTATAATATCATGTGATTTATACCGTATGTAACAAATGCATATTTATAATTGTAATTAGGCTCATCGAACATATAAGGAATTAAGATACATTACTATAGTTACGTATTTATGGTGTCAATTAATTAATACGATTTTACTGTCTTATATTTTTAAATTATGTTTGTGAATCCTTTAAATGTCATCTTGTAAAGTAAATATAAATCTTAAAAGACAATTCTAAATTGAAATAGATGGTCAATGACATATTTTGACATTACAGACATAATTGTATCATTGTCCTTATACATCTGCTGAACAATTTTTTAATTATAATCGGCAATAACATGATCGAAATTCGTGTCCAACACGCATAACACCTCAATATTATGATTCTCTACAAGAACTAATGTATTTTTGGTTCCACCTTCATCTCTCAATTGAACAATTGATGTATCTGGCTCAAAAGATATTTCACCATTACTGTTACATCGAAAAATTTGCTCTTTAGTTTTTATGCATAATGAATACTACCCGCAATCAAATTTACGCTTTTTATTCCATGAAAACCTCATTTCCATCTCGTTTTGAATTTTCATTGGAGTCGAATTGCCTTTCATCGTGTATCTTATTTGCATATTTTTTGTGTACAATCGATTTTTAGTTGTGTTGAAATAGCTTCAATGAGATTGTTGTAGATGTCACATCTTTTCATAGTATTCCATCGATTCTATAATCTTTGTAATTAGTATCTAAAATTCATGAACCCGAATACCTCAACAATATAATTATATTGACCATCGTGAAAGAGCTCACAAGATCAAAAAACAAAGAAATAAAATTGATTTATTGGCCAGGAGAAAAAGTATACAATTATTCTTGTTCTGCTGAAGGAATTATATGAATTTGATATTTTTGAAAAATTGCATAACATTGATATGCTGTAGATGCTCCAAAACTTTTAGAGTAATCAATTACTTCTAAATTACTACTTTAATTAAGGAAATCAGTTACAAACATTTAATTCAAACGGATAAAATATGTATCATGTTTTGACAATTCCTCGGGTACATGTATCTATCGAGTTAAGATACATGTATCCAACCAACGAAATTTGATACAGAAAGTAATATTCGAATCTACCATAAATGCTAATAATTAGGATTTAAATTAGTGAAATTTATTTTATGGCCTAATTTTTTATTTTTATAATATTTGAATTTAAAAAAAAAAACACTTATTTTAAAACTAAATTAAAAAGTCATAAAATCAATATTTCTAACTTACTTTTGACTTACGAGTCATAAGCTAAACAGTTGTCCAAATGGGCTTTGAGGCATTGGATTGCAACTAGAGGTCTATTCAAGAATCAATCTGAAAACTGCAATATGCAATTAAGGCATATTTTATGTTTTAAGCAACTATTATATAAAATAGCTAAGTTGTAGTTTCGTTAGATTAGCTATATTTTGAATGGAGTAGAAGATTTACCTTGTTTGGTAAGGTTTTGGGGATTGTTCTTTTGCATCTCTCTTTGAACATTTCTTGGATTGATCTAGTATCGTGTTGGATATTCAATGTGTGAGTTTATGCTACTTTTTCTTTCTTTTTTCGTCTATATTTCTTGGATTAATCAAGTATTGTGTGGATATTCAATGTGTGAGTTTATGTTACTTTCCATCTTCTTCCGTCTAAAAGTTTTTTTAGGGGTGTGCACAAAAAAATCGAATCAAATGAAACTAATTTAAAGGGAAAAAAATCAATATCTTTTAGTTTGATTTGGTTTTGATTCAAAAATCGACATAATTGATTTGTGTTCTAAGAAAAAAGTAATTATTTTTTGAACCAAATAGATTATATGTATGAATTCAAGTATTTTCCTTTACTTCTAGTTTGATTTGTAATTTTTATTCTGATAATGTTAATTATCAATTTCCTGTTCAAAATGCACAATTTTATTATATTTTTAGAAATAGCTAAAATTCATGGACACAACATACGAATTTTGAAAGAAAGCTAGATGGATAACTTGATTAATATAATGTATACATATATTTTTTCTTATTTGGCAGTGTTATGTTTAAATGTAGTCAATCTAAAACATACTTAAAAGTATATTATCATATTTTATATTTTAAAAAAGGACAAAAAAAAAAAAAAAAGACTCAAAAAAACTCGACAAAAATTGATCAACTTAATTGGTTTGATTGATTCCAACATTTAGAAAATTAATTTAATTGATTTGATTTTCTTTTAGTGAAAATCAAAACAACGAATACCCTAACACTTCCTTTCTATTTCTAGTCATGGTAATTCTTATCTTATTTAATTTCTTGTCTATTTTATTACTTCCACGTATTTAGTTCATATTATTTGATATTTGAGCTTGGATTAGTGAGTTCCTACCTACTTGTATTGTCTAAGATTTGATTTTAATCTGGTACAAAGTCAATAGCACCAAAGCTTTCGAGTTAGAAATTTTCAACTATAGACAAATGTAACGAAGTCACCTTCATTCTCGATTTCTATTGCCATGCAGGAATGTATCATAATAAAGTAAAAATCACAATTAAAGTCCGTTCAAATCAAAGGACGTTCCAGCGTGCATTATGCTAACAGGTTCCGCCACCAACTCCAGCTAAGAAGTTGAGTCACCTTTTTTTTTCTTTCCAGAAATAGAACCGAATAAAGAATGAGATAGTCTATATCTTGCTTGATTTGTCATAACAATTTGATTGATCTAACGAAGATTTCCTTGTAGATCTATGAAAAACTGAACCAAATGGGAATCCTAGAATAGGCAAGGGTGGGAGGGATGAGAGAGCAAGCTGGCGTGGGGGGCAAAACTAAGAACATCCTAGCAAAGCAAGCTCGACAGGGTATGATGAAAAGCTCTCAACAAGATTATCTTTCCAGATCAATTGATCAACATTTTCATCTTTGTGATAACTGAGAAACATTCCAAATACTTTTCGACAAGGAGAGAGTTCCAACAAAAACATGATCTTCTACAACAAAAGCTAACGTGGATGTTCCACCGACATCGGGGTTCGAAGGTCACGATCATTGGATCCAATCTCCTTCATTCTGATCTTATTGACTATACAACCTATATAAAAACAAGAAAATTTCGACTCAATTAAATCATTCTGATCTTCGAAAATTAAATATTTTAATTACTTTCTAAGTATATATTTTTTATAATTTGTTCTAATAAAATAAGATAAATGGTGCTCAATTTTTAGTAAATATATAGTAAAGGATTAAAGTTGCTAAGTCTATATTATAAAGGACCACTTCAATAAATCAACTCAAACTAATTTTTTCATTTTTATTACAGTAGGGTTTATGCTCTATAAGTTTGTAGCTCTTCACATTCCTCCTTCTTTGAACAACTATGGCTAAACACAAAGAAAAGAAGAAGAAGAACCTAGAGGACCAAAACCCTAGCGAAGTAGAAGGCAAAATGGGCGAAGAATCGACTAAGACGAAGACGAAGAAGAAGAAGAAGGAGACGCATACTGTCACAATGGAAACCATCGCTGAAAATCCTAATAATATTTCTCCGATTGTTGGTTATTTTCCGTCAGGTTATGACCCTTTAAGGAACAACAACGACGGTGTTGAGGAATTGAGTACTAAGTTATATAGGAATGTTAAAAGGAATAATCGGTTACAGCTTGTGGTGAGCCCTAATGGGTCGCAGGTCGAGTTTGTTGGGACTAATTATTCTGGCGAGGCGACGTCTGCTCAGTTGTGTACTTACTCGCTTGGGATACTGGATAAGGAAACTCAAACTCTCAAGATTGTTCCTATTGCATCTAACAAGGTAATTTTTTTGGTTGATTGGAAGGTATTGTATCATGGGTTTTGTTTTTGTTTTAGTGTACAAGGTAGATTTGTTTTCTCTCTGGTTATTGTGTTTGATTGGTGTGTAAAAAGAAGCTAGTTTATTTGAGGATTTATCCCTATTGCAGCAAACAAGGTGAATTCGATTTCGAAAGTTAGTTATAATTGATTGGTGAGTTAAAAGGCAGGAACTATTGCACCCAAAGGTGTAGCTTAGTGGTCGATGAATTGAGTTGAGAATTCTCAGGTTCAAACTCCTACAGAGACAAAAAAAAAAAAACACTAGGTGATTACCTCCCATCAGTCCTAACCCTTAGCCTTGGTGGACAGAGTTACCTTAGTCAAGGTGCGCACATGTTGGCCTGGACACCTTGGTTATCAAAAAAGGATCTTTTTTCATAGAAATAGTCACCATTATAATAAACAAAGTAAATGGCTCGGAAGGATTTGAATGGTGAGAGTAAAAAGAAGGTATTTTGCTACTTCGTCAATAACTGGGCAGAGTAAGTTTTGGCAATTGTCTCCTTCGTCTGATTTTATGTAGATGTTAATAAAGAATGGAATCATTTTTGCGTTATTATGTTCTTTTCTTTTCTCAAATCCACTTGAATGAAAATAAAATCCAATCCCAGCCACAGCAGCTGAGATATTATTAGATTAACACAGCAATCAAATGATGGTGTGAATATGTTACGGTATGGCTGGTTCTAGTCTTATAATTATCAAAATTGAATGGCCACTTGAACTATGATTGGACGGGATGTTTATCGTAATTGATCCATATCATTCTTTTAGTTTTGCTTGAATGTGATTATAAAACAGGGAGTTTTGACATTGATTTGCGTAGTGTTATGTGTTGCTAATTTGTTTGCTCAAGGGTTCTTGCAAAGGAAGCTTCAGTGAGCTTACTATTTTGAAATGCTTAGAAACTGGAGAGTATTCTACTTTACACATAAACTCAGTTTGTTGTCTAACCAATAGTTGTGATATTATCTAGGCTATCATACATAACTTTGGTGATCTTGTATATCCTGATTTTCATTTACTTTAAGTAGATGATGAGTGTAATAGCTGTTTCAATATCTTGTTCTCTTTCATATTTGTTGGCTTATGATCACAGATAATTAGGTTGGAACCTAGAGTTAAAGGGTCAGAAGTACCGGATGCTGAAGATCCAGATACTGCCAAGCAAGAACACACTGCAGAAGAGAGGAATGACAAAATGAGAGAGTTAACTCAAAAGTACTCATCAAAGAAGTCTATACGACAGGTATGCTCCTCCCATTTTCTGTAATCTTTGACCGACATAAAGAACATTGTGGATTCTCTACTTTTCAGTTGCTTGAAATTCATAGATTTTACTTTAATGACAAAGATAAATCGTGGAAGAGAAAAAGTTGGTCTATCTATCTGTATATATTATTATAAAAGCAAGAACCCCAAATTAAAAAGTTAAATTACCTAAATACCATTCTAATAAACCTACTTAAGCTAAATACCCTTCTGTCATAATTAACTAACCTTTACTAATTTCTATTTGGTCTTCAACGTCATGTCTTTAAGCATCTCTAATATGCTGTTCTCGGCAAAGAGCTGTGCCGTTTAATTCTGTCTTTAGAAATCAATTCCCCCATGTCTATCTTCTCAATTTCATCTTCTCCATTTTTTCTTGAGAAAGTAACAAAGTTTCATCTTCTCTATTATCGACTTCAGATTCGGTGTCTTAGTATTCTTTCACCAAACAACTGTCTTCCCTTTTCACTTTTCTTACCCATTTTGTGTACTTGATCATCAGAACTTCGCTGCTGCTCTAGTTGTTCTGTTTATTTTTCCCGGTTAAATCCTTGTAGATATCATTGTAGATATCTATCTCCAAATTATCAACTTGTAAATTCCTTTATTGTTTACTTAGCAGAAAGCATTCTTATCTGTTGAAACTTCTATGAATCACTGGTATGTATATTATCAATTGTGGTGTTCTTTTTTGGTTGGGGTATTCTTAAGTTTAATCAAACATTAGTTTTATGCAATTTAACGCTCATCGGTGAGAAATCTCACTCTCCAAGCACAAGTACTGAGATCACCTAGCATAGTTACTTCTTTACATTAGTCTTCATCATGAGGTGTATAAAATAATCAGGGGGTCATCACTAGTGCCTTTTGTATCCTAATAGGCTCCTATTGGCGAAACAGAGATTTGTCTGATTGAACGTTATAGCATGATGGTAAAAGAGCTCTGCATCAGTCGAGCCCGATTTTTTCTGCACTTATATTGCCAAACTCATCTATTTTAGTCCTTGAGTTATTGTTTAAATCTCTTTTTCTCCATGTTACTCGACTGACCATATTTAATCCTCAATTAAATCAACCGTGTTTAGTCCATGAAGATAACTAAGCTAACCGAACTAATAAAACTTAACAGCAGACTCATTAATTATGAAAACAAAAACAAGTAAGAAATTTAGATGTATTTGGACCTTGTGTTCAACTTCATGTGCTATTGGAACCTATCTATGCTGATGAGGGTGAGACTTCCATTACTACAGATCTTGTAAGTGAGCTTAAAGGTAGCCTGATCTTGCTCCACTCCTTGTTAATGACATTAGGGCTCTCCATAAAGCAATGCGGCAGAGGTGGTTACTGGTGGCGTCGGGTGATTGTTGATAGAGTGGTGGTGAAATTATCCATATAAAAATACCACTTAATGATATTAAGGGTGTGTTCCGTATGAAGGAAAATGTTTTCTAGAAAATATGTGGATTTTATCCTTATCAAAAAAGGAAGATGTGGATTTCCTATTAATTTTTTTGTGTTCGGTAGGTAAGCAAAAACTATTATCCTATAAGCATTTGTATAAAATTTAGACAAATACATGAGAAATGGGGTAGGGAGGTAAGGGTGTGGGATGGTGGGGATGAGGGCTATGGGGAGTGGGGTTGAAGATATACAATCAATGTTTAATGTCACTAGTAGAGCTTGCTTTCTCTACTTTCATTAGGGAACTCATTTTCCTCATTTTTAAGGAGTTTGTTTTCTTAGGTAAATGTTTTCCCAAATATTTGACCAACTGAACATGGGAAAATTGGAAAATATTTTTTGGAAAATGTTTTCCTTCGTACCGAACACACCCTAAGATTTTGTTCAAGATCTTAATGATTAAGACCTATTTAGACCAAATAAGTGCAAATCTTAATGTAAAAAAATACACCAATGCCCTAAGTTCTGGAGACCTTTGTTAAGTGTAAACAAATGAGGCCAAAGATATCATGCTAACCTTCGGGGTGGCCCATTGGTTTGGGCTTGGGACTTCCATGTTGGAGGTCTCAAGTTCGAAACCCCTTCCCAGCGAAAGCAAGGGGTTTGTCTTCTGGGTCGAGCTCGTCGCACCGGGCTTGCCTAGTGCGGGTTACTTCTCCTATGTGGTTTGCGAGCTATTGCATAGGAGCTGGGGTTTTACCCTGTGCGTACCCAAAGGGTAGCGGCTGCGAGTTTCTCTTGTCATCAAAAAAAATAAAATGAGGCCCAAGATATCATGCTTTAAAGAATCTTTGAAATTATTGAATGGCCAGAGTATCCGGAGCAGCTTTCAGAGTGGTTGAGCATTTGTAAGGAACTGATATCTACAAGTAGTCTTTTCTTAAACATGCTTAAAAGTTGTAAGATTGAAGATTAGAGTTGGATTTGGATTTAAAATCAGTGAGGTTACTGTACAAACTCCAACAATTTCATTTTGACATCTCTACTTCATCTCGATTCTTGTGAAGTGTCATGGAAACGTTTAATGGACTCTATTAATTTGTCTTGCAATGATTACTAAAGTTTATTATAAAGAATGTTGGGTGTAATTTTTTGACTTTATTGACGATGAATGAGGTTTTTAACTTAGAAAATACACCTTTTTCTTGCTATAAAAGTGGGAACTCCAAATTAAAAGGTTATATGTTTCCTTAATCCATGTGTATCTTTGTTTTGTTTAATTGTGGGAAAAGCAAAGCTGGCTGTCATTGTTAGCTATATCTTCCGAATACTTACATGACCATGTAGAAGAAAGAGCAGATAAATTTGTCATCAATCTTTCGTAATATTGTTGCCTTTTTTATATAGTTCTGGTCTTTGCTTTCCAGGCTAGGAAGCTTGATTCCCTACGTCAACAAGAAGATACTGGAAATCAAGAGGAATTTGACAGGAATATAGCCGGAGCAATAAACAAAGAGGCTCTTGAAGTAGCTGTTGCCACAGACAGTGCTCGTAATATACCACCACATGATCTAGATGCCACAATACCCCAGTTGGCATATCCACTAGACAGGATTATTTCCAAAGGAGAGTGGGATTTTCTTTTGGATATTTTTGAACTCACGGAAGCTGGAGCAGAAATGACACCTGATCTTTATCCAAGCTTTGTTTGCAACAGATCCTACAAATTGGAACATATACAGGTACTAAATGTTTAAAATTGCATAATATCATCTTTTCCTTGTATTATCAGTGAACACTTGAGTCGTATTAGATCAACAGTTTCATATTTTCCTTATCTGGCGTGCCAAATTCACCTGCTTTGTTGTAGGATGAAGATGAGAAGAAAAGGCTGGCAGGCATATTTTCATTCATTACTCATCTTGTTAAGTTCAAGGATAAACATTCTATGGATGGTGTATCATCGGCAAAGCATCACAAGTTTCCTGGCATCTTGTCCCAGAAGTTCACTTCAATGTTTTCCATTTCAGATTCAAAAAGGCTGCCGGAAGAGAAATTAACTCTTCTTATCAACTATGTTTTGGTGCTTACTCTCTTTGCTGATGATTTTCGCAGTGATCCATCTGATATAGCCAAAGATTTGAGAATTAATGCTGTAGCATTGCGGCCTTTCTATGAGTACTTAGGTTGCAAGCTTGTTCGTGAGAAAAACGTTGTGTTGGCTACACTTCCTGTTCCACTTGTATTTCCAAGTGTAAGGAGGAAGAGAAGAAGGTAGATTCGGTTTTAACAGTAACCTCAGACATTGAGAGCCCATGAAATACCAGCGTTCTCAGATTGTCATATTTGTTTGCCATCAATTTTGAATACCTATGAACTGTAAGTTGAATTTCTGATATGAAAACTTGTAGTGCATGGTCTATATATTACATTTGATTTGCAGTTTCTCCTGTTAAGATAGTCAACACAAAAGAATGAAACCTAGAACACAAAATTATTAAAACGAGATTTGGACAAACCAGGAAAGAGAATATATATTGTTGATTGTGGTGGAGAAGAAGAGGTAATTAAGTAATTAAAGCTGTGTTTAGAATTTTTTAATCTTATATGAGAAGGAGAAGTGGAGATGGTATCGAAGAGAGGATTAAGTGAATCCAAAATTAATCTTCTTAGGATCAAAATCACTATACAGAAAAACACAACTTCGATCCTATGAGGATTTAATCTTCACATTAGTCCAGCATCAGTCAATATTCAATTGTGATTCTGAGATCATTAAAATTTCCTATAACAAGAGCATCCTAATAAAACGTCAGGGTCAATATTCAATTGTGATTCTGAGATCACTAAAATTTCCTATAACAAGAGCATCCTAATAATCCTTATAACCATTTTTCTGCACAGACAACTTCAAATCATTTTTTTAAATCTTAGATGTGTAAAACATAATTGCCAATTTGCCATACTCAAGATGATATGCCATAGTTATTTAAATAATAATCAGACCATTAAATTAAACAGTCTTTGATAAGAGCGTTTCAATATAAGTTGACGCTTAAAGCAATTTTTTCAATTTAAACAAATTTCATATGTATTTATTTAAATTATTTTTCTTACAATTTTTAGATGCAAATTATTACTACTATATTTTATTTTTTTTATAAATGATTTATTCGGAAGAAAAAATTCAAATATAAATTTAAGGTCTGATTTATTCTTGACTCTTTTCGTTCGTGATTATAAGAAACATTTTGTTTAGACCAAAATGATAAAAATTGGACTAGAATTGGGGGAGTGTGCCAAGCCTGATGAGCATCCTCTGAACATACCAAATATGGCAGATGAGATTCCAGGGAATTCATAACAATATAGTATAAGTTATTGTTGTTGCAAATGTATGAAATTTTCATGGAGGAACAAGGCGATGAAAAAAAAAGAAATTTCCAGGGAAGAAGAAGATGAAGAAATTGATTTTGGGATATAATTTGTCATGTGAATTTTGTTTTGTGGGTCGGGTTTGGATTTGGATTAAAAAAAGATGAAATCGGTTATTTTGATTGAAACTAGATAATTTTGGTCAATTTGGGAAAATCGTCAAATTAAAGGGTAGATCTATTAAGTTTTGTAACGGTAGGGGTAAACACAATTTTGTTTTAACGGTAAGGGTAAAGTCAACTAATAAACGAAAGTTGAAGGGTATTTTTGACCCTTTTCCCTAAAATACTTTATTGGGAATTTATAAATATTTTATTTAAAATTTATGAAGATAAGTTGAAAAACAGTTTTAAAGCACCGAATCAAAATTGGAATCAAACTTCAAATTGGATTTGAAAACCTTATAACCACACAAATTTTTGAAACGGAAAATGGTCTAAAATACCCTTAAACTATCTGAAATAGCTCATATTTACCCTTAAACTATATTTCGGCTCAAAACTACCTTTCCCGTCAAACTATTGCATCAAAAGTGCCCTTCTTATTAACAGAAGTTGTTAAATGCCATGTGGATGCCACATTACATGCCAATAGGGTTCCACTGCCACATAAACTAAAAGGAAAAGGGTCAAAAATACTCTTAAACTATCCAAAATAACTCATATTTACCCTTAAACTATATTTCGGCTCAAAACTACCCTTCCCGTCAAACTATTGGGTCAAAAGTGCCCTTCTTATTAATAGAAGTTGTTAAATGCCACGTGGATGCCACATTGCACGCCAATGGGTTCCACTGCCACATAAACTAAAAGGAAAAGGGTCAAAAATACCCTTAAATTATCTGAAATTGCTCATATTTACCTTTAAACTATATTTCGGCTCAAAATTACCCTTTCCGTCAAACTATTGGGTCAAAAGTGCCCTTCTTATTAACGGAATTTGTTAAATGCTATGTGGATGCCACATTGCACGCCAATAGGGTTCCACTGCCACATAGACGAAAAGGAAAAGGGTCAAAAATACTCTTAACCTATCCGAAATAGCTCATATTTACCTTTAAACTATATTTCAGCTCAAAACTACCATTTCTGTCAAACTATTGGGTCAAAAGTGTCCTTATTAACGGAAGTTGTTAAATGTCATGTGGATGCCACATTGCATGCCAATAGGGTTCCACTGCCACATAGACTAAATTCCTAAATCTTAATTACTCTTTTTTCCCCTCATTTCATTATTTTTCAGAAACGATTTCACTCTTTCTCCCTCATTTCGCGGCTAGAGTTACACAGTTTTCTTCATCGTTGGGTTTCAAAGTGGATATTCGTGGTTGTAGGTTAATAAATCTTTTTTCTTATTTATTATGTTTACCACCACGAATATCCACTTTGAAACCCAGCCCCGAAGAAATCTATGAAACACTAGCCGCAAAATGAGGGGAAAGTTGTGAAATCCCAACTATCATGCTGAAATCGTAAACATAATAAAATAAGAAAAAAGATTTACTAACCTACAACTACGAATATTCACTTTGAAACCCAGCCACGAAGAAAACTGTGAAACCCTAGCCGCGAAATGAAGGAGAAGGGGTGAAATCGTTTTTGGAAAATAATGAAATGAGGGGGGGGGGGGGGGGGG
>JAJOOR010027173.1:0-14361 GCA_036250505.1 Solanum acaule
TCTAAGATTGGCTAAAGAGACTTAGTAGTTCCGCTTGCGTATTGATGTTTTCAAATGTTGATGACTCTTGAAGTCTTATGGTTTTGTTGAATAAAAGTTTTAAATTCTTAGTTATTTTTATGATCTATGCGATGAATGAATGCTAAGGCAAATAAGACCTCTGATAGGTCGAATGCGCATGTAACGGCTAGGGGGTGCTCTCGGGTCGTTACAGCCACGCTCCGGCATAACTAACTTGGATCAGTTGCCATGTTCCGGCATAATTTACTTGGATCGGTTGACACATTCCGGCATAAATATGGGATCGGTTGCCACATTATGGCATAAACATTGGATCGGATATGTAACACCCCTAAAATACTAGACCAACTCTTTCATGTCGATGCATCATTTCTTAATTACTACAATACGTTTTACTCTTATTTTGGGAACTTGAAATTTTGTGATATTTGCAACCTTGCTTAAAATAAATTGTGCTCGTAATTTAAGGTATTGTATGGAGGTATTTATGTAATTTTTTTAATTAAAATTTCATATGAATTGAAAGTGTTGGTATCAATTATATACATATGGATGTATATGTATACATTTTGGGCAGCACACAATAATAGGGGCAGCACCTTTTAGTGACATTTGGGCAGCACACAATAATAGGGGCAGCACCTTTTAGTGACAGTTGTATATGTGACTAAGCATCACTCTTAAGACTATATTATCACACCTCCTCTTGTAATTTTCTTTTGGAACTGAAGTACAAGAACCTAAGAACATTTTCTAACCAGTTGTTTATCAAAATCA
The DNA here is from genome assembly GCA_036250505.1 of Solanum acaule. Lineage (NCBI taxonomy): Eukaryota > Viridiplantae > Streptophyta > Magnoliopsida > Solanales > Solanaceae > Solanum > Solanum acaule. Next base: position 799 of record JAJOOR010027173.1, read on the forward strand.
CAAGATAAAACCTTGGTCCTTCTAGCTGGAAGTCGAGACATCCTACCTATTGGTGAGTAATCAAAACTTTTTTTTTTAGCTGAGTAGTGTTTAGTAATTTTAGAATTTCTCATTCTGTATAACTCATTTTTCGGTGAATAAATATGATTTGGAAAGCTGATTCCTATACCTCTAACTCTTATTATATGGTAAACTCTAATTTAGCTATTATGACTACGAAATAAGGGATGCAACATATGACATGTTCTGTCCAGATTCTGGAATTTGAAATCCTGTATGTTCAAATGTTAGTGTTTTGATTATATCTTTTTGTACAAAGCATATTTTGTGGTGATTCTTGACTATTTGCAAGCTCAAGAGATGTACCTACATCTTTTATGAAGGATATAAATTCCATTTTGGCCACTTTCTGTTTCAAGTTGCGGCATGAAGTGTTTTTATTGGGCAGAATTTCTGTTTTTGGAGTATAGTCGTATTTGTACAGGCTAGGCTTACTTGTGATGATAAACCTGTGTTACACCATCATTATTGAACTACTAGAAAGTAAATAAGTTATTGAATTCATTTTTTTAAGGTTTTATATCCTCGTGTACGAGTTGAAGACTTTGATATGCTGGTGATTTGAACTTGTGAAGTTGTGTTGGACTGTTTTTGTGCTAAAGAACTGAGGTTTGTGTATAAACTTATACTTGTACTCTTTTTACCTGCTGGTATATCTGAAAGTTTACTTTGGTACCTTGGTTACCTCTTGTCACTTTGCATTGTCATATTGGTATTCTTTAATACATTAAACACGCTTGTGTAACTCGCCCACTTGTACGGATTGTTTGATCACTTAGCACTCTTGTTGGGACCTTATCCTTCTTGTGGTTGTGACTTTGTCACTCTTGGCATGCCTCTTGATTCGGATCATTTACCATCTTGACTCTGGATTTTTAGTCCGTCTTAAGAATGGAAGTTGTCCATTTAAGTATGAACTAGAAAGCCATTTTTAATATGGTTCTTGGTTCTCTTTATTATTAGGTTTTGACCTTTCTTGATACCTGCTTGTGCTTGGTGTGACGACATGATGTATATATTGGGCGAACCTTGTTGTTGAATCTCTTGGAAAACTGTGCTATGAGCGTTCTTGACATTTGGATCTTTAAATATAAAACTTGATACTCTTTATATATTGTTTACTTGATTTATTTATTATGTTCAATTATGCTGCCCTTGACTTGAGAATGATAACTTGTTGAATTTGAGGGCTCCAAACCTATAGTTTTTACACCACTAAGTTATACGCTTAGTGATAGTTGTTTCTATCGTAGGGCTGTTCGAGATGATGCTTGAAGCTGGCCATTGGAGATGGATGTTTTGATAACCTTAAGGAAGATCACATTTGCATATAGGCATCTATATTTTGTATAAACCTTGGGACTTGTACATATTCTATGTGTTGTATATTTACATGGAATTTTGAGGGTTGATTTGATCATGTCGCCATGAGTTGTAATATAAATATGGCTATATGTTTTGTTCTTTTTGGGGTGTGTAAACCCAAGTCTTGTGATATCTTAAATCTACTATTACTTTTGAATGTTTGTGTGAAGCATGAGCAGGCTGATTTCGGTACTCAAAAGCTTGTAATATTCTTGTTATTTCATCCCTGAGTGTGAGGATAATATATATACATGAAAAGCTCATCGTTTATTTGCTTAAATTACTTTTCGGAGGTCATTATGCATCTAATCCCTCTACTAGATTATAATTAGTATGCCTCGTTAATCGCTTTTGAGTGTCTCAAGTATAAGTTAAGTCTCTTTAAAAAAGGGGCGCTACAAGATACCACGTTATGGTATGCTAATTGTTTGGGTGTGGGTTCCATGAGAGGACCATTGAATTGGGTTCCGTGAGAGGACAATTGAATTGTGTTGTGTATCTACTTGTGATGAATTCGTTCATATCTAATGACGATTGATATTGGAAGACGGTATGTTGCTCTAAATTGATATAACTATGATATATGAGAATTGTGAAGTTGTTCATTGTTCGTATAGGTCGATGATATTGTATATGTTCGATATGTGCATGTGATTATATTGTTGTATTGACTAATATATGTTACACTTATTGGGATAGCCGCGTGATCCTACCAGTACATGGTGTTTGTGTTTGTGTACTGATACTGCACTTGCACTTTCTTTGTTGAGTACAGGTCATCTTCAGGTGGCTATTGATAGACTTCAGCTAGGTGACTAATGAGCGTGACTGGATTCAAGGGTGAGCTAGTTCTTTCAGGATTCCATGGATCTTTCTTGTATAAGTCCACTCTTTTCGAACTCAGACTAATTGTTTAAGGTGTTTGTTTAGTTTTGGGGTTGTACCTCTTGTCCTTAGACTTGTCGTTAGTAGAGTTTTGATACATTGACTTTCAGGTTCTAGGGGTTGTTCTTCCGCATTAGTTTGGTTAGTTGTTTGTTAAAACCTTGGAGTTTATGGGGACTCCATTTTGTTATAGTCATTTAAACCTGCTTCCGTATCTTTAAATGCCTTACTTTTCATAAAAATTGTTTGTTTGGGTTGTAGTAATGGTTCTCCCACCAGAAGGTTTGTGTGGATACCAATCATGATAGTCTGGATCGTGACAAAGTTGGTATCAGAGCCCTAGGTTCGTTGATCTCATTGTACCAAAACGAGTCTAGTAGAGTCTTGTGGAATGGTACGATGACATCTGTACTTTTCTTTGAGAGTCAATAGGACTTTATGAAAAGTTTATTTTTTTCTACTCCTTCGTGCTATGACTTGAATCCAATTGGTAACTGGGTGATACAAATTGGTATATTTCCTCCTTCACTCTATGGTCTGAACTAGAGCAATAAAAGTGGTAACACCATCACTAGCAAGAGAGGATATGTATAGACTACCGATAGTTGAATAAGGTCACCATTCAGAACAAGTATCCATTACCTCCGATAAATGACCTTTTTGACCAATTGCATGGTGCATCAGTTTTCTCTAAGATTTATTTAAGGTCTGGTTATCATCAGTTAAAGATTGAGGCGGTTAAGGATTGGGTTCGACCAAGTTCTATGATTGAAATTAGCAGTTTGGTGGGGCTCGCTAGCTACTATTGTCGCTTGTGGTATGGGTTGAGTCCGATTGGTATCTCCTGATTCCAATTGGTATCTCAATGAAGTGAACTAGACGTCGTAGTCCCGGCTGAAGGGACACAAGCAAGTTAATTGGAACTGAGAAGGTTCCAATTGGTATCTGACCTTAAGGGTTGTAGAAGGCATAGATGATCAGTAACGGTCGTCTATGGAATGAACTAATTAAAGAATTTGGACTTGTTTGCAAGTTGTAACTGCTTGAGTATCGTGAAACTTGTTGTGAAAAGAAAGTCATCACGAGATTAGGTGCAACGGTCTAGATAAATTACGATGTGGTTCGTAAGCAAGAAATTTGGATATGCGTTGCGACCAACTGATAACCATGTGAGAGTCTAGGTGTATCCTGGGAATATGTGTATGGTAGTGTTGAAACAATGTAAAAGGATTCTAAAGTGCATACTTTGTTGGGTTGACTTGGGTGTAGACAATGATTGTCCTATCTAAAGGGATTTTCTTAAATGTATGTGTTATAGCTGGGAAACTTTGGGGGAAATTGGGAAAGAAAAGAAACCCAGAAAAAAAATTGTTGGCAGGGATTTTGTTTCCGTTATGGCCGCTAGGGCGGGATTTTCCCGCCAAGGCGAGACCGCTAGTACAGGATTTCTCCCGCCTATGCGGGATAGGGCGAGACAGAATCTCAGCCCAGTCTCCCCTATTTTCCCCTAGTCAAAATTATGGACCCCGAATCGTACCCGAACTAACCCCCGCAATCTAATTCAGTGTTCAGCAATCGAATATAAGTTATAAGGTGTGTTAAAATTATGGAGAACCTGGGCATATAAGGAGGAAATCAACGAGGCTGTGGAGGCCGGGGAAATGGTAATGCAGGTAGAGGAGTAGTGCAGCCAGGCAAGAAGATTGCCCGTCAAGAGGACATAGCTCTGTTTTATGTTTTTTCGGGTAAGACCGAGTTTGAGGGTGTGATGCAGTGGTCACAAGAGCTACTCTTGTCTGTGCCCGGATGGCTATTGTTTTGTTTGATCCGGGTTCTACTTATTCGTATGTGTCAGTTCAATTGCCTCGGGATTTGATATGGTTTGTGATATACTTGATACCCCTATCCATGTTTCTACCCCAGTTGAAGAGGCGGTCATAGTCACCCATGTGTATCGTGTTGTCCTGTTATGGTTATGGATTTTCAGATTTGTGTTGATTTGGTTATGTTGGATATGATTGACTTGATATAATCTTAGTCATGACTTGGTTGTCCCCCTATTAATCGGGCTTAATTGTAATACTAACTCGGTAACTCTAGAGATCCCCGGTAGGGAAAGATTAGAGTGGGAAGAGGTGTACAAGCCCAAGCTAGCTAAGATCGTATCCTTCATTTGGGCTAGGAAACTGGTAGGGCAGGGTGGTTTGGCTTGTTTGGCTCATGTTTGGGATGTTGAGGTTGAGTCTCCATCTATTGAGTTTATTCCGGTGGTGTCAGAATTGAGAGAGCTTAAAGCTCAAATCCAAGGGCTTCTTGATAAAAGTTTCATCCATCCTAGTGCTTCCCCGTGGGGTGCTCCTGTCTTGTTTGTTAAGAAGAAGGAGGGTAGTATGAGGACTGGTGATTTTATCTTAGGCCATAAAAGAGTGGATTGATACTGGAATGACAAGCTTATGGATAAGGAAGGTCCCAATGAGTATACTTGCGTGAAGGAAATTGAAGTATTTTAGTAAGAAAGTGCATATAAATTGGGTTATTTCTTTCAATTTGATGAGTATACCTGAGTTTGAGGTGTCGTGTTGATGAAAAGGTTGACTTCGTAGTGATGGTCAAGGATGACGGAGCGTAATGGTAATAAGAGTCGTGATGGATTGTGAGGGGATGCAATTATATAATAAGATTGTTGGTTAAGCGAATTTTGTATAGTAATTACGACTTGTGAGTACCTAAGGTTGTGGTTTTCTAATATTTAGTGAGTAACGTAGTTGTATGGAAAATTATAAGAGATGGTAGGACACCACTCGAATAGAATGTTAAAGAGCTAGAGTTATAATGAAGGAAAATATAGTAGAATGTAGTACAACCTTTAGAGAGAGGCGAGAGCAAGAATATTTTATTGGATTCTTAAGGCTAAAGAGGTATCTTCTGAGGGGTAGATAATTGGGTTCAGAGACGCGTGATTTCATTGTTTTGTTGTGGCTATGGTAATAGTGTTATGGGTCCATCAGATGGGTTAAAAACTATTGAAAAAGGTCTTGAGAAAGGATTGTGCAGACATTAGCTGGAATGTGATGATAAGTGCTTGTTTTTGTTTTTGAGTTTAGTAATGAGTACAATTGGATTGTTAGCGAAAGATATTGTAAGATCGATGGAGATGCGATCAATGATAAGCGAAGATTCGAAATTTCATAAAAATCTTCAAGGTATAAGCTGATGAGTCCATAATTTAGACTCATTTAGGGATTTATTTTAATAGAATTAGTTTCCTCAAATGAATATTTTGTCTCAATAACTGATGTAAATCCTCAAGTTTCAGGTATTTGGAGTTAGAGGCAAAACATGGACACTACTTAGCAAAAAGGAACAAAAGGACTGAAAAGACGAAGAAAAGAAAGCCTGAGGATCACCTAATGCATTCGGCGAGTCGCCGAAAGGCCTTAACCTCGCCCACAGTTCCAGTGTGCTGAGCCCTGAAGGAAAAAATCAAGTCGGCAATGAAAAGAAGCAGCCGGCGTGTCGCCGAACAGTTCCGCAAAGCAGTACTATATCGCCCAATGATTCAGAACTTAAAGATGCTAAAGGCAAGAACTGAAAGGCAATGAAGCAGACCAAAGGGCGGATCACCGAGTGCATCGGCAATCCCGACTAACTGCACCGAGTGATCCTTCGCAACACATTTTTTGACAACTATAAATACTAGTTTGAATTTTTATTTTTGTAGGCAATTTCAGTTACAACATTTTATTTTTCTAAGTTTTCAAGTAGAGAATATTTTGCTTAGCTTTTAAAGATTGGAAGACTTCCAACTACAAGAAATTGGAAGTGGGTGTTGAAGATTCTTCATCCTAGACTCGTTTAAAGTGAATATAAATCATACCCAGTTGATGTTACCTTGATTTGGTATCATTTTCTTCCTTTTCTCTATGTCTAGCTAAAACCCCAATTCTTGGGGTGTGATTTTGTTAATATGGGTTAAATTTACTGTTGGGTGTTGCTTATTGTTGGTATATTCGTTGTTTAAATGTGATTTCATTTAGTAATTGTGTTTGAACTTAATGAGATTGTAGTTGCAAATACAATTTCCTCTTAGTGTTTTTGGCTTGCTCAAGAGAGAGGTTTTAAAACTAAGACTACTAAATCGATAGCCGAAGGTTATTGGGTCGTCGTGGGTTCAGCTCGAGAGTGTGAATCCTAGGCCCCCTCTCACACTTTCAGCTCGAGAGAGTAAATGAGCTAAGGCAGAGGTTGTGCTTAAAAGAGGCAACTTGGTGCTCGAGAGAAACCGAGTTGATTCGGTGTAAGTTACTCGAGAGAGAATTTATCCCCACTAAAGTCCAGCCTTGTTACAAATATTCAGCGATGTACTATCAATAACATTTACCCGATAGTTTCTTTTATCCCATATTCCTATCACATCCCAAGAATCCTGTCTCCCTATCTCGTTTCCTTATATTTTTGTCGTTTTTTGTTGATTAGTTAATACAAACCCCCCATTAATAATTGACACTTACGTCACCCCTTAGATTTATTATGTTTGTATTCGATAATGTTTATAGCTATGATTGATTAGAACTTAATTTTACTTTTCTATTAATTCTCGAAACCACAACCTGTGGGAACGATCCAATCCTTGGTTGGGTTATATCACTACACACAATAGTTGGCACTTGAATCGAAGTAGTGTCCTGATACATGAAGTCATAAGCTAATGTTGATAGATAAGGGGATTGTGTTATACAGTTGAGTTTACAATTTAGAGTTTTCATTGTAAGTCGACATTTGTGGTGATATATTTTGTCAAGGTATGAATTGGAAAGGTGAGAAATGATCAATTGTATCCGGTATTGAGCATTTGAAAGGACTTATACCTTGGTTGAGTCCTACTGATTGTTACGTACCTAAGAAAGGTTTCATTTTTAAAAGTGTTGGTTTATAATAAGGTAAATGGTCGGAGTGTTATTGATGGTTGTTAGTATTGTGAGTATGATTCACTGGCTATGTTCTAGTGTGTTTTCACTTTTGTGGGTGGCTCCCTAGTGGTGGATGAGGGGTACCAAATCATGCGATGTTCTCTTAGTTGAGTGGGAAGATTGGGAAGATTTGGTTATTTCGAATGACATAATTGGTGTTGTCTCGGAGTTGTTAAAGTATTTTAGTGGTTCTACATGTACCACCTTGCTTATGAGAATTTATAGAAGAGCTACCATGTGTAATTGTGGTTGTCCGATAATCTTAATATTCCTCTAGTTGTCGAGGTCATGTATCAATTATGTGTGGTTGAATATGGGGATCATTGGGTCCAATTCTACTATTCTTTAGAGGTAATCTACAATTACTAAATCTAGCGTTTCGATAGTGTTTTTGGAGGGGTTGTATGCTTGTACATATCCCTCGATAAGTATTTGAATTCTAAAGATCAAATTTGTTATAACTTAAGCTCATGGGAATTTATGTTGTGGGATGGAAATGTTGTTGAGAACTGTGATTGTTAGGTATTATGAGTGTGTGTTGGTTGGTTTAGGTTTACTTCTAATTGTAGCGAGTATTGATTTAGAATGATATCATGCTTATGTGAGAAAGGATTAGTCTTGATGATTGTGTCAAGATCCTTGATAACATGTGGCAGACGTGTGTACGATCAACTTTGGTTGTTGTTGGGAATCGTTTTGTTGATTAGTTAAGCTTACATACAACAATATTTATCACTCGAGTGTTGAGATGACTTCATTGAGGCATTGTAAGGGAGGATGTGAAGGTATTAAATTGGTTGGTTTGGGGTTGGAGATGTGAAACTCTTAAGGGGTAATGAGATTAGGTAAAAAGGGCTTGCGAGACAAGTATCCCCAGTAATTCGACGATTCAGATACTACTCTACCCTTACTTTAGCCAGTCTTTCCTAATTGATCACTCGGGGACGAGTGATGGATAAATTGGTATCTAACGACCTGATTTCGTCGTTAGGAAAAAGCCAATGGGGAAAAAAATTGGGTCGAAAAATTTATCGTAGTAACTTGGAAATTCCCAACCTAGTCCAGATTTGGACGAAATCGGAGTCTTTGAGGTGTAGGTAAATCTGGTAACAATCGGGTGATTTAATTATGATTTTGATTACATACGTAGTTACATAAGTCGTTAAGGAATCCGTACGACTTTACAGAATTGAATTCTGGTTGATAGAACTCCCGGAATCGATCTTAGCGTGAACGGTATTTTCTGAGCGTTGTTGGTTAAAGGTGTGTTGTGAAATGGGGATCTTGGAATAATTAAAATAGCTCACTGGTTCCGTGCAAGCCGTTGGGGCGGGATTTCAGCCGGGGCAGGGACGCTGTAGTGGGGTGGTGGCCGCCGTGGCGGGCCAGACGCGACTTAAAGTCGTAAATAAACTCCTAAACAACCTTATTTGGCACTTTTCAATTTTTAGAGCTAAGGAACGAACCCCAGGTGACTCCTACTCGTTTTCCACCATTCTTAAGGCTAAAGGTAAGTTTTTCACTCCCCAAATCTATTTTTTGATCCGTAGAACATAATAATATGGGTGAATATTGATGGGGGAGGGTTTTGTTATAGATTCTATGGTGAAAACAACCCTAATTTGGGTATTAGGATCTTGGGTTTGGTCTAGGGTTATTGGGTTTGTTATAATCCGAATAATTAGACATTTAATTGTTGATCCTTGCGTTAATTGTATATTTTTAGACCACGAACAAGCGGGAAGAATCCAAAAAGGGAAGATTCAAGTGCCTTAGGGGATTCAAGCTTGGATTCGAGGTTGGTGATGGTTGTGATTCTATGATTGTGTGATGTATGTTTGTTATTGCTTCATTATGATACATGTATGTATATAAATGTTGCATTATTGATCACACTTGTTGTAAATGAGATAGATGAATGATGGTTACCATGAAATCATGACTTAAATGTATGATCTTGAGGATATACTTGTGATTGTGATTGTGATTGTGGTGTGTTGAATGGATCGGTTGCCACGTTCCGGCATAACTAACTTGGATCGGTTGCCACATTCCGGCATAACTAACTTGGATCGGTTGCCACGTTTCGACATAACTAACTTGGATCGGTTTCCACGCTCCAGCATAAATATGGGATCGGTTGCCACATTCCGACATAAATATTAGATCGGATACCACGTTCCAGTATGCTAACTGTTTGGGTGTGGGTTCCAAGAGAGGACCATTGAATTGGGTTCCGTGAGAGGACCATTGAATTGTGTTGTGTATCTACTTGTGATGAGTTCGTTCATATCTAATGACTATTGATATTGGAAGACGGTATATTGCTCTAAATTGATATAACTGTGATATGTGAGAATCATGAAGTTGTTCATTGTTTGTATAGGTTGATGATATTGTATATGTTCGATATGTGCATGTGATTATATTGTTGTGTTGACTAATGTATGTTACACTTATTGGGATATCCGTGTGATCCTACCAGTACATGGTGGTTATGTTTGTGTACTGATACTGCACTTGCTCTTTCTTTGTTAAGTACAGGTCATCTTCAGGTGGCTATTGATAGACTTCAGCTAGTGACTAATAAACATGGCCGGATTCAAAGGTGAGCCAGTTCTTTCAGGCTTCCATGGATCTTTCTTGTATAAGTCCACTCTTTTCGAACTCAGGCTAATTGTTTAAGATGTTTGTTTAGTTTCGGGGTTGTACCTCTTGTCCTTAGACTTGTCGTTAGTAGAGTTTTGGTACATTGACTTTCAGGTTCTAGGGGTTGTTCTTCCACATTAGCTTGGTTAATTGTTTGTTAAAATCTTGGAGTTTATGGGGACTCCATTTTTTATAGTCATTTAAACCTGCTTCTGTATATCTAAATGCCTTAGTTTTCATAAAGTTTGTTTGTTTGGGTTGTAGCAATGGTTCTCCCACCGGATGGTTTGTGTAGGTGCCAATAACGACGATCTGGGTCGTGACAATTGAGCAGTTCCTTGAGGTTAAAATGTTGTTTCTTTGAGTTGTTTGAGTTAGATTCTTGTCTATACATACTGGGTATCTAAATCTAAAGGGAATTTGAGAAAAAGAACCGAGTTTAGGCGAATTGGGGTTAGAAAACAAAGAAGGAACAAGTTGGGAAAATCTGGATACTAGGTCCGCGTCGCGGACCTATTCCTCAGAACTGACAATTTTTCTCCTCGCATCGCAGAGCGGTCATGGACTGATGCCATTTGGCCTGCATCATTTTATGATGCAGACACATGAAATCAGGATCAACATCCAGGGCCCCGTTGATCCAGTTGAGCACTCAGAGTTAGTTAGTGAGCCTCCATGCATTCCGGAGGACTCCTTTTACTTTGCTTTCTAGTATGTCAATTGTTAGGATGATTGGGGGTCTTGTCCCGACATCCCTCCTTGTTTTAGAGGCTTCATAGACAGTTAGTAGATCAGTTGTCTTTACATTATTATTTCATATGTTAAGACTTGAGTTGCCATTCTGGCCAAGTTGAATGTTTGACCTTTAAACGTTCTAAGTTATTTTATTAAACGGTTGAGTAGAAGTGCATTTGACCATTGTAATAATACTTAGAGTCTTCCGCTGAGTAAGTAAGCTAGGCCAAGGGTTCGCTTGGGGCCAGCAATGGTTCTCGAGTGCCAGCCCCGCTCAGGGTGTAGGCTCGGGGCATGATATAATGATTCTGATTTTGAAGATTTTACTATCAACGATCCAAAAAACTGATTTGTTCAGAATTTATTGTCACTACAATAGAGGATCTCTCAAATGGCGGCACAAAATGTTATGCGTATACAAATTGATAGAGGAGAATACATTTTGAATATGATAATGCTATTGTGAAATATGAATTTGTATAAATTGATGTCTCTTCAAATTGAATGTATACAAAATTGGATATTATGTATACGCAGTTGACAATATGTATATAAATCTAATTGCATGCGGAAGTAATATATCTATCAGAAGTACATATGAACAGATCTGCAATATACTTATTATATTATTAATATATACAAATAAAATATAAGTAATGTATACATACTGCATTTTCCATGTCACAATCAATGTATACAATAAATTTTAAATCAAATAAAATAAGTATACATCAACTAAATCAATATGTTAAATAAATGTATACAAAAATAAATTGCAATTTAATTAATGTATACATAATAAAAAATCAAACTGCTACATGTATCCATAAAATAACATTCCTAATTTAAAAGAGTATAAAGACAACTAATATTCTTGTGAATACAGGTTGCGTTGGTTAAACAGGTAGATATCAAATATTTTTTGCTAATTTTAAGGAGAGTGATAATTCTAAATTATATGTTTCTAGTTTTAAGTAGAAATTGTTGGAAGTTAGAAGAAAGATGATATCAAATATCTTTTATTATTTAAAAAAAAAACAATTTGAAAGGAGAAAGATAATTCTAAATAATCTTTTGCTAGTTTTAAGGATAAATGATTGGAAGTTAAAAGAGAAATAATATTAAAAATCTTCTATTACTTTAAAAAATAATTTTAAAATGTTGATATATTACTTTTGTGCTAATATGTGCAATTTTTTATTTGTCTACTAATTATTAACTAATATTGGGTTATATGTTGCCAATTATATGTAACTGTTGTATATATATGTCAATTCCTCAAACGGGGTTGTAAGAATAACTATTGGCTGAGTCCGTTCATAAGAAATGTTAATTAGCCTGTTAGCCCATTACATGTCCTCCTTTTTAATCCTAACCCTTATAAATAAATACACACTTATGATTGTAGGAACAAAGAGAACTTTCCCTCATCAGTTGACGGCCAGACTTTACAGGAGAGAACATAGTATGCATCTCCATAAATGATCTCTAGACTATGAAAAGATGGGGGATTCATCCATCTTATCGGAATTCCCAACGAATGGTGTCAAGAGTCATGATTGTTGTAGATCTACTTTCGTTATGAAGAAACTTGTAAATCTCCTAAGTAGTATTTATTGATTCAATTACTATAGGAATTAAAAAAAAAATGAAATGAAACATGTACTCTATTTGAATCATCGTGAAGACAAGCTTTTCATTTGCATGAACAATGAATTTCATTTGCTATAAACTAGATATTAACCATGGGTTTAACTTTTTCATTAATATACCTCGGGAAAGAGGAGTGTTAGAACAATGTTAAAGTTGTCTTTTCATGACTATAGGTCGAGATATGAATCTTACAATGAACTCAACATGATCGTTGTGATATAATGAGCCGGAACTATTTCTTTCTATAAATATGTGTGTCTGCCTTTACTGAATTTATTTTGTGTTATTCAATTCAAGTTTGAGATATGAATAACTCAGTAGCTAAGATGAGGTATAAATACAAAAAAGAAACATTAAATTCAGTTAATTTTTGCTCTTACAATAAAGGACAATGATTATGTGATGGTGACTTTGATTATTTCGAAATCGAATTTTGTCATTCAATTTTTCCCCTTTTATTCACTTGTTCTTTTGCACTTTGACCAAGCAAGTGTTAGTGCCTCACGAATATGCTTATTTATTTCGATTGACATAGACTTGAAATCAATTTTAATTTGTTTCTTTTATCTCTCATTTGGATTAGAGTGTAACATCTATGGGCATGTGAATGGTACAATCTCATTTTAAATGTTGAAAGTGCTCACATCGCTCACTCACATACACATTATTTTCCCTTGTAGTACAATTTTTTAATGAGTAAATATTCAACCTAAGTTTGACATAGGCAAAAGATCATAATTGAATATGTTATTTGTCCAGCTTGTCAATGAAGATGTTGGTACTCTAATCAATAAAGTGATGTTACACAAGTAAAACAACATAAGGTATTATTAAAGAACTTAAATTTTTCCCCTTTACTACTGACAGCTCAATTATTTTATCCTTCCTACATTACTTGTTCCTACTATAACAATTGTCCCCCATCAGTATCATCTCTTCACCTAAAGGGAAAATGATCTTCACATAAAATTGTATAACTAAACATTTATTGTAAATATTAAATTTTCCTCATAAAAAAGTTTGGTTTTAGGATTCTAATTTTGAAAATGAAGTTCATATAATTAGTGTTTTCTCTTTTAATTGGCCATTATATGAGACAAATTTAGAATAGTCCGCTAGTATATAAGAAGAAACGTACTAGTAGAAAATTAAGAAAAATAAGAAGAAAATTAAACAAATTATATCCAGAATATAAACAACTCAATATCACAAAAACTGATAACGACAAATTAGATCAATTAATAGA
>JAJOOR010027174.1:0-12650 GCA_036250505.1 Solanum acaule
ATTCATTATGAGCTAAAAGATATGACCATTTAAAGTTGACCCTTACAACTCACTAGTTCAAATGACTAGTTTCCGGACGTCACGGTCATTTCTCATCACTTCATCAAGTTCCCAACTCCAAACTCACATGTGAGGCTCTAGTTTCACTAGTTCGTTTTTAGGGTCGTCACATTGGTGGTTCTTGGCCATTGGCCCAAGCTTGCCACAATTGTGCCATAACATGTCTCAATGTCTGATTTCCTTCAACAGTGGTTGGCTCTCTTATCGTTGAATCAACTGGAGTATCCACTAGGTTCACCATAGTTTCAGTATTGGTTGTCATTGACGCTCTTACCTTAGACCTGGTAAAGTACGGGTGTTCTGCCAGTTTACCACAAACCAACCACTGAAAGCTTACTAAACTAATGAGAAATGAACAAACTTGTTAGGGGTTAGACAATTTTACACATCACACATTTGTTAATCACCTAATAACATGAATTCAGAAGGCCATTGTCTCATCCCAGCTTAGCTTTGTTCATTGTCTTCTCTTTTTCTTTTCCTTTTTTTGTAAAAAAAAGTTTTGATCGAACCCTTTGGGGGTTGCCTACGTATCATGTCACCGCATGAATCAGATCATTACGTAGTTCAGAAATTTAGACAACTCAACAAAATTAATTTAGAATAGCAAAAGAGAACCCTTTCATTCATTTCCAAAAGACTTTAAACAAAACGACAAGACCAAGGGGTTTAAGCACAGTTATGATCAATATGATCTCTTTGAACATCAAAAAACTTTAAACTAAAACATTGAGTCTTTAAACAAAACAAATTGAAACAAACAAACACAAATAGATGAACTCTTCTTCAATCTTCATCATCTTCCTAGGGCTTTCGTTGTCCTCCCAAGGTCTCAATTCAACAACACCTTTGGCAGATGGGGAACAATGGCCCGTGCTTACTCAGCCACTTCTGCGTCATTCATACGACGGTGATTTTTAATAACATATGAGGTTTGTTTCGCTAGCTGATGAACATGATGCCTAGCCCTTCCCATATTTCCATGGCAGTTATTCAACCAAACCTGATGATCACCAAGATTGTTCCTTAAGAGGGCCTCTCGCTCCTCTGATGCTTCAAGTTGATGGCGAAGTGTTGCTCTCTCAATGATCATTTGTCTTTGCCCCACTTCGATATCGACACAATGACTGATTTTCTTTTTATGTTCTTCTAACTGTGTTTTAAGCTAATCATGTAAATGCATCCAACATGACCTTTCTTTCTCAAATTTCTCCTTCTGCCGCTTAAGTTCTCCCTTTTGGTAGTGCACGACCTCTTCAGATGTCACTAAGTCCCTCTTCAATCGAGAAATCTCAAAGCTCTGCTCCTTTTTTATCTATCGGGCCAAGTGAATTCTACTATCCAGCTCTTCCTCTAATCGAGCTAATTTCCCCTCTGTATGCTTCAATTCCCCCTCCACATCTTGTAACTCCAACTGGTGATTTCTTCCTCTTTGGACTTTAACTTCTTGTCGGGCAATGGTGGATTTGGCCTTCTCCAACTCTTTTTCCAACTGTCATATGATGTGCTGGTGTTTTCTTTCTCTGCTGGATCCTTCGGGAGTGTCACTAAATGTTACTGGATCACGAAACCACGATAGGTACCCAGGAACCACTTTTCCTTTATCTTGCTCCACAACCATTTCACTTTGCTCAGAAATTATACTCCCGTACCAGATCTTCAGAATATCTTCGCTTTTAAAGGAAAAACCTGGTGGGGTCTCAAATACAAATCTACTCATATCATCATTTGGTTGGATTTCTTGAACTCTAGCCAGCTGACGCATAACCCGAAGTGGGGCATAAGGTTGAACACATCTAAGCCCAATCAACACAAGAAATGAGATGCCAATAGACATGCAAATGATATCCTTAGCTGGAAACCATTAATCATTCCATACTATTTCATCAGATATGATCACCGAGAGCTTCTCTTCACACCCTAAAATTCCTTTAGGAAAATTGATTTTTTCTTCCCTTTCCTTATGGGAGGAAACATAATTACACCAGTCTGGAGTGAACCTGGGTGCATGATCATGATGATAAAGATGCTCCAAAAGCCATATTTGCAACAAGATGTTGCAGCCTTCAAAGTGCATTTCCCCATTTATGCAGTTAGTCAATGCATAGAACATATCTGCTAGGGTCATATGAATAATAGTAGGACTTTCCATTGTGGTCAACACCTTCACAACCCCAGCCAAATGAATATCTATATGCTTGTCCTGTTTGGGGAAAACAATGAGCCCCAAAAACGCGACCATGAAGGCAAATCATCCATTCGCCTTCCAAGCCTCTACACCTCCTTGATTGCTAAGTTGGTTTTGGTAGTTTTCAAATCCATCCTTTTGGCCGTACCTTTCGTATAGAAAGTCCAGTGAGTCCTACCAATTTTTTAAACTCTCCTTCTCTATTTGGTTGATCTTGAGAAGGTCCAGGAATTTTTTGGCATCGATGTTCTTTGGGACTATGAGTCTTTTGTTGCGGAGATCAACACCCCGAATACTGGACCCTTTCCCCATGAAGCTGGCGATTTCCTCTAGAGTTGGTGTCATCTCGAAGTCGAAACACGTTATTTTTTGGATCCCAGATAGGAATCAATGCTTCGATCACTTCCTTTCTTGGGTCAATCTCCATCAGATGCACTAGATGTCCCAAATGTTCTTTTACTCTCCTTTGCTCATAACTCCCCATGTAAGTCCACCATCGCTATAGATCATTGGGTATTGTGTCAACGATCATGAATTTTGGAATCCCTTCACTTCTAGGCCTTTTGGAACCCTGTCCTTTGGTCGGTGGTGCCATTTGTACCTTTGAATAGAATCTAATTAAAGTTTTATCACAAAATCTAATCGAGAGAGGAAAGAAAAGTTAAAAAAAAAGATTTTTTTTAATTTATTATTTTTTAAAAAATAAAAAAGAAAAAATACCCTTTTTTTTACAAACACCGAACCCGAGAAGGGATGCCTATGTATCTTATTTTAGTGAGAATCACTGTGCGTAGTTCATAAAAAAAATGACTCACACTTGAAAGACACCCCTTTTATTTCAACCTCTTTTTTAAAAAAGTAAAAAATAAAACTAACAAAGCTATTTTAAAGCTGGTCAACAATGTAAAGGCCTTCTTAACAAATTATTTTCACGTAGCACATAAAATGAACATGTTGGTCTAGAGTGGGTACCTATCTTAGATTTGCTAGGTCAAATGCACATGATGTAAATAAACGTAGCATACCAGGGATAGTTTTGCTAGATTTAGCACTTTATATGGAAGGTGTCTAGACTGGCTTTACTCGAGCGAACAACTCGAGCCGGGGAGGGTCAGCGTACCTGTAGTAGAGCTATTTCGGCTTAACTAGTGGTCCAACCCCGCCTAACATGTGTGACAAACCTAGAACCAGGAGCGTAACCACACACTGGTTCATCCTAGATAGAAGTCTTGTGGAGCGTATCCGCACACATAGTGTATAACAAAAATTCCAGAGACTCAGATGGTGTGCAAGAGAAGACAATTTATATACAATAACACATTATCAAAACAATAAATCATTGAAATAGCACAATTAGCCAACAAACACAAAATTTATCCAAATAATCAAAATATCCAGATATAGTCAATGTACAAAGCTCGAATTCTAAAGAAACTCCCCAGCAGAGTCGCTAGATGTGTCACACCTCTTCCATTTTTACAATTGTTAAGGATGTGACGGGTTTTTTTTTAAAACAAAGTAATTTTTTTTTTTAGAGTACCCACTTGAAATTGAGTTTTTTAGGTTTTCCAAGTCACCTGATAATTCCTAATTTAAAAGGAAAAGAATCTTTAGTTTTAGTCTACAAAAACAGAGATTGGGTAAGAAATTCTATTGATCGTAGGAAAGGTGTGAGGCACCCCCGAGTCTGGTGGTTCTAGCACGGTCAGTTTATTAACTCATGTTTGGCTAAAATAATTTTTGGATAAAAAAGTAAATTTGTGTTAGATACTAATTTTTTTTTTTACAAAAAAATGATCGGCCAAGCAGCGTAACCGCACACAAGACCTCTTTTTTAGAAAAAAAAACACACACACACACCAAGGATTGTAACCAAACATATGATGGTATTTAATTTTATTTTTTAAAAAAATAAAAAAACTGATAATTAATGACTAAAATTTTATTTAATAATGAGAAAAAAAAACTTGTTGCAAAATATGGACACGAAAATACTTTTTTTTTTTTTTTGCAAAATGCTAATTGAGATTTTTTTTTTAAAAAGAAAAAAAAATAAGTATCACTACTTGACAATAACAACAAAAAAGTATTTTTTTTTTAATAGAATAATGACTAAGCCCCCTTTTAAAACAAAGTAGTGATATACTAATTTTTTCATATTGATACAATTTCAGAAATAACCGTTTTAGTGAAATTTTCAGTTTTTTACTCAAAATGACCACATTGTTCTCTTTGGAAAGAAAATTACAATTATAGCCAATTTGTATAATAGTTAAATTACTAACCAAAACTAGCCGATTTTGCATTTTTTTTGTTTCAATAACTCATTACATATATTTATTCAAGAGAGAAAAAAAATTATATACATTCTTTTTAAAAGGATTTACAAAATGTCCAGATTTATATTTTTTCCAGAAATGACCAATTTTGTGTTTTGTTTTTGCAAAAACAACCTCTTTTTTTTAAAAAAAAAAATGACCAGAAACTAAAAAAAAAAAAAAGACTTTGAGATTGTTTTTTTTTTTTCGTTAGCAAAGCATGAATTTACTTATCAATTCTTCTTTTTCTTTTTTCAATATAGTATTAATTAAAACGACTGCATTGTCCTTTTAGAAGACTCATTTCTTTTATTCATTAATTGAATAATAGCTAAATGAGTCATCTGAAAATTTAAAATAGGCCCAAAATGTTAACTCATTTGATCAAGACCCAAAACCAAAAGAAAAATCAGCCCACTAACAAAAAATTGAAACATCTAAACTATGTTGAAGATCAAACACAACAAATAAGACAGAAAATAAAAATAAAAAATTCAAAATAAAATTCAAGTAAAAACTTCAACATAATAAAACTTAAGGAAACTAACAAAATAATACAAAATCCGGCACAAAAATAATTTATATGGTTAATAAAGGTTGTAATAGTGGCGGATTTGGATAGAGGATGAGAGGGGAAAAAATTGACATAAATTTTCGGAGTTTTTTTATAAGGCCAAAATTCTAATTTTTGGGAGTTTTTTTATATTTTTTGGTAGGGTCACATAAGAGCCCTTGGATCAAAATGTTTTGAATGGTTGAGATTCAATCTTGACCATTCTTATTGGACCGGGTCTAAAATGGATTGGGCTATCAGAATTGGGTCTAAATCAGCCAAATTCAATCAAAATTGGGTCATTTGGGCCAATAAAAAATAAATAGAAACAAGGACAAAAATATAGAAAAAACAAAATATAAGAAAATACCTTACTATATATTGTAGAAGTAAATTAAACACGTCAAAAATTAGGTGTTCACAGTGACTATTAATCTCATCCTTCAACTACGACTTCTTTGAAGGTGGGAAAAACAATTTAAGGAATACATCTCCCAACTCTCTTCAAGTGGTGATTAGTCATGTGACAACTCATTCAGCCATTTTATTGCCTCCCAGATACATAGAGACAACAGAAACAACCTTGATCGAATTTTCAGCTGGCTGACTCGAGGGATCTCTGAAGACTTGCAAGTGCCGATGAAGTTCACCATATGTTAATTCATATCATCTCTGATTGTGTCTCCGAATAACCCTTTCAAGTTCAACATCTGGATCATAGTACTAGTAATAGTGAACTTCATGCCCGATGGTAACGGTGGAAGAACTATATCCCTAGTGGCTCCAATTCCATCCATATTTGCATGATCATCATCTAGAGAAAAATCAATGGGACGTTTCCCTTTGCCTCTCGGAGCTAGTTGACAATGTTGTGGAGCCATCTCTTCTTCCCCAGCATTGAGATCTTCTCCAGCATTATAGTTGTTACCATTTTTAGCATTTTCCCTGGCTTAAGCCTCAACAATTTCTCTTAGCCTTAGTGATTTACATGCTCTTGTGCACTCATTTTCTTGTGAATGAATCTTTCAAGCTCAGGGTCGTAAGGAATCAACGGTTCATCCTTACTTCAGGTACTTGGCATGCACTAACCTGTACCCTTCAAGAATAAAAACAAAAAATAAAAAGTAAAATTTGAAAGTAAGAATAAGAGTTAAATAACACACACTTGACTTGATTAACAACCATATTCTCCAACAACAATGACAAAATTTGATACGCACAAATTAACACTTCAATTAATAAGTGTAAATTGTTTGTCGTCAAATATAAAACTCAACTAGATTGAGATTGAATCCCATAGGGAATGAAGTGAAAACTAAGTCGCATGCGGTTATCTACTTTCCGTTACTTATTTCTGAAACATAATAGAAATATGTGAAGTTTTGTATTTTGATTTAAAGATTATTTTTCTTCAAGTAGCAATTAACAATATCACATAATCTATCAATAAAAACCAATTAACCACGATTGTGTTCACCAAGACAGTTTGACCATTTTTTGGGTTAATTACAGAACTTCATCTTGTGGCTAGTATATCAGTTTATCAACTTATGTTACACATAAATGTTTCTCAACCAAATTAAATGTATATCACTTTTATTCTTTCAAACTAAAAGTGTTCACCATCATTTCGATAGATAAAATCTTAAAAGAGTTGATCTTTCTACAATATTAACCATTAAACGAGTCCACATCCTCGAATTCTTATTATTAACTGTTTTTTCAAGATTTAGCATTTTTACTAAAAACAAGCTAAACTTGAAGCATATTCTAATGTTTGCAACCATTAAAAGTCAATTAAGATGAAAGAGATAATAAGATATACAAATAAAACATGCAATTTATTCCATAAAAACCCTATGTTTAGGTCAAGTCGTCATGGATTCCACAATCCTTGGTTGTGGAGTATAGCCACTCATGATTAATGGAACAAAGAGTAGAATTGCATTCATTTCAGGAAACTACTTTCAAGACTTAAAGACAATCAATCTTTGATTTCAATAAGCCGATGAAAATCTCGTTCAAACTCCATTTAAGAAAAAATAAAGATAATAAAATAAAACCTTAAAAATACTTTGTAGTTCAAAGAAACTTGAAACATTAAAAAATAAAGCAAAATCCCAAGGCTTGTCTGATGGTGTGTCTGATGGCCCATCAAAGAAGTGACGATCCGTCGCCTTGGCCTTCATATAACTTCATAGAGTTGTAAAATCCCTATAGGTCGGATATTAACTCTGATTGCCGATTCAAAGGATCTAACAGATAGTCACCTCCTTTTTCACAAAGCTCAAAAGTGTTTGGCCAATTCCTGTAGGTATGACGATGTACCTAACGGCCTATCTTCAAAGTCGACTTTCTGACACTTAGCTTTATTTTGCTTTTTATTGCCTTGATTGATTTCTTGTGCAACACAATAGAAAACTATTCAAATAAATTGTTATTACATAAGAACACACAATTATTCCTCATTAAAAGAATCAGATGTGCCATCAAAAGCCGACATATCACATTTCTCATTCATTACACCATCCTAGCACTTGAACCACCAAGACTCCCTAATTATCATCTACCCCATTTAACATGCCATATCAATTGGCACAACGGTTACCCCAACCCTACAACTGTTAGTGTATCAATATTACCCCCTATCCAATAATAATATGCACCGATATAGTACCTAATCCAATATTAATATATGTATCAGCGTGGTATCTGATCCAAAAATTATATATGTACCAGTAGGGTTCTCGACTGATTAATATTATATGTACCAGCATGGTATGCGATCCAACAATGACAACAACAAAAAAGACAACGACAATGACATCGACAACATCAACGACAACAACAACAATAACATCAACAGCAACATCAACAATATCAACAACAGCAACAACAACAACAATAACAACGACAACAAAAACAACAACAACTAAATACAACAACAACAACAACAATAACAATAACACACAACAACAACAATAATAGAAACAACAACAATAACAACAACGACAATAATAAAAATAACAATAATAACAATACCAACAACAACAACACCAGCAACAACAACAACAACATCAATAGAAACAACAGCAACAACAATAACAACGACAACAACAACAACGACAATGAGAACAACAACAAGACAACAAAGACCACAACCATGACAATGTCAATGACAACAATGAAAAACACAACAACAAGGAGAACTGCAACAACAACGACAATGATAATAACAACAACAACCATGACCACGATCACGACAATGACAACAACAACAATAACAATAACAACGATAATGGCAACGACCACGACAATGACAACGATAACAACAAAGACAACGCTAATGAAAAAACTAACGACAACAACAACAACAACAACAGTGACAATAACAACAACAACGATAATGAAAATAACCACGATAACAACAAAGACAACAATAAAAACAATAGCAATAACAACAACAACAACAATAATAATGATATCGACAACAACAACAAAAACAACAACAACAACGACAATAACAATAACAACAATGACAACTATAACAACAATGACAACAACAACAACAATAGTAATGACATCGACAACAACAACAACAACGACGACAATAACAATAACAACAATGACAACTATAACAACAATGACAACAACAACAACAATAGCAATGACATCGACAACAACAACAACGACAATAACAATAACAACAATGACAACTATAACAACAATGACAACAACAACAACAATAGCAATGACAACAACAACAACAACAAAAATAACGACAACAACAATAACAACAATGACAACAATAACGACAACGACAACAACAATAACAACAACAATAGCGACAACGACAACGACAACAACAACACTAGCAACAACAACAATAACGATGACAACAACAACAATGACCACGATAATAATGACAATGACCATGACAACGACAACAACACCGACAACGACAATGAAAACAAAAATAACAACTACAACAAAAACAATAACAACGACAATGTAAATAATGACCATGACAACAACGACAATGTAAACGACAATGACAACAACCACAATAACAATGACTATGACCATGACAACGACAATGACAACAAAGATAACGACCACAACAATAACAATGACTACAACAACGACGACAACAACAATAATGACAACGACGACAACAACAACAACAACAACAACAACAATAACATTGATAATGACAACAAAGATAATAACAACGACAACAACAAAGATAATAACGACAACAACAACAACAAGGATAAAAACAACGACAATAACAACGAAAACGACAGCAATGACAACGACAGCAAAGATAACAACAACAACAACAATAACAACAACAACAACGACAACAATAACAACAACAACAATGACAATAACTATAATAAAAACAACAACTACGACAACAACAATAACAACGACAATGATAATAACAACAACTTATAATAATAATAATAATAATATGTACATTTGTGGTATTCGATCCAAAAATAATATATGTTAATAATAATATGTCCTAGTGCGGTAAATGTTCAAATATCAACACACAACACAACCATAATGAATAGTAACACGCTAGTACATTCAACTAACAGATTTATTGTATATAATTGATAAAACTTTCATTTACAATCATCTTTTTTCTTTTATCCCCAATTCTATATTAGGAATGCACTACTAACAAACAGTTGACAAACACATAGAGTATAATCGGGAAATAATCAACTATCTCGTACTTCCTTTCTGACTATTTCCTAATCACAATCAGATTATCCAAAATGTCTTTTCAGGAATAAAACCCAGTAAATATCATAATACAAACAATATCAAATTAAGTCCATCATCAATCTAAACCACAGATTCAACCATCCAGACTGCGTGTCTAAAGGTCTATACATAAAATTTCCCAAAAATCTACAATGTATCATATAAATAAATACAGATCTAACTACTCAGTTAAGAAAACCTAATCTACCCGAACGTCAATTAGTTGGTGAAGAATGATGAACTCAAGGTTATGGCTCCATAATGAGTGGTGACTTTCCACTTAGTTGAGGCTTTTTTTCTTATGATTTTACGAAACTCAAGTAGTGAAAGAGGCTAATTATCCATTGAATTATGTAGATTTAGGTGTTTATTGCTGGGAAAAAAAATGGTAGACAAAATTGGAAAATGAGTTGAACCTTGTAGGAATTGAGCCTTTGATGTCACACCTACGACGAAGAGTTCGCTTAAGAGAATGGTCAATGGAAGTCAACAGGCGGCTTACTCGATCATGTTGGAGTCGCTTTTACCATCTAGCCAAAAAGGTGGGGTTTGCCTAAGTGAAGGGAGTGTCAATTTTGCAACATTTGTGTTTGCAAACTTGCATCCGCTTTTGCATACTTGGGCGAGGGCATAATTGGAATTTCTCAGAGATTTGATCCAAATTCTCACAAAGGGGCTGAAGAGAAAGATTATTCCACATCATTCCTTATCAGATTTTGAGGATAGAGTTCATATTTTAGCTTAGACTAAGAAAGAACCTTAATTTTGTAATGTTCATATTTTGGGTTTAGACTTTGAAGGCAAGTTGCCTCACAATTCACACGTGGGTTGAAGATTGTGTACTTAATTAGGGGTGTGCATTGGTCGGTTTGGTTTTATGTATTATCGGTTCAGTTTATCAATTTTTGGTTTTTTAATATGCTAAGCCAATAACAAACCAATAAGATATTTTTTATCGGTTTTTGATCGTTATCGGTTTGATTTTTGGTTTATCCAATAAGAAAATGTCTGTAAAACATTATATGAATTCTCACTTCTCTAAATGCTTTGATACAGAGAAACAAGAAAGATAATGATAAAATTGCATCAATAAGAAAAAATATAGTACGAAGGCTAGAATTACATGTCACCACCAAAACATAGTATAAAATTTCTTATGTTAATCAAATTACAGACTTTACAAACTTGCAAAAGCTACAGCCTACAATTACATACTAAAACTAAAATCAAATAGTCCAACAAGACTAAAACTAAAACTAAAATCAATCAACTACAATTGCGAACCTAGTGTGAAGTGGGTAGAGTACTAATAATTTGATATAGTCATAGTGTCTAGTTATATATTAAATTATTAATATATAATATTTAGAAAGGGTAAAGTAGTAGATTATTACCATCTTATTGGGTTATCGGTTTACCCAATAACCCAAAAGTAAAAATCAATATCAAACCAATAACCCAATAACTTTTTTGACAAGCCCATTAAAAATCCAAAACCCAATAACCCAATAACATTTTTCTGGTTCGGTTTATTGGTCGGTTCGATTTTTGCACACTCTCATACTTAATAGTAAAATTAGGGCTTTTGTGATAGAAATAGACAACCCTAATCTTGTTCCATTCTTTATTTCCTTACTTACATTGCTAGAATTATGAGTGTAATTGTGTATATGAAACTAAGGCTTTTGTTCTAGAAATAGATAAAATTATTTCGATATTTGATTTATTACTCTATTGCTTTTGTGATTCCTTGATTCCCTGCTTGATTTCATAAAATCGGTTTAATCTAGTTTTCATGCTTGAATTTATGATTTGAGAGTGCACACTGGAATCTAGCTTCCGACTTTGTGGGTTGCTCTAAAGAGTTTGTGAAGTGGAGAATTAGGTTAATAATCACATTTGGCTTTGAGTGATAAATTTAAGACCAAAAGGACATAATTTAGGTCTACCTTGTTGAATGCTAAACTTGCTAAAAATAGGGGTTTATATTAAGGACATGTATTGCTTTGTTGTTGAACACGACTGACACCGAAAGGAGATATCGTGAAATAACACATGTAGAACAAAAGATGTTTAGTGTAGACTAATGATGATCTAGCCTTATCACTCCCCGAGCCTACACCCTGGACGTGGCCAGCACTTAGAGACCATTGCTGGCCCCAAATGAATCCTTGGCGTAGCTTACTTAACTCAGCGGAAGACTTAACTCAACAGAATAAACTCATTACAATATTTTAAATGACAACATCTTAGCCAAAATGGCACCTTATGTCTCAAACAAAGTATCTACAAATACATAGATGAGAGACTCAATACTAATTGTCTGACTGTCTATGAAGCCTCTATAATACTGAGATGGATGTTGGGACAGACCCCACAACATCCTAATAAAGAAAACTAGGAAAGCGAAATAAAAGAGTCTTCTGGAATGCAAAGAGGCTCACCACTGACTCTGGAGTGCTCAACTGGATCAACGGCGCGCTTGATGCTGATCCTGGTTACCTGTGTCTGCATCATAACAAGATGTAGGCCAACTGGCATCATTACATTGAATGTACGAGTATGCGAATTGGAATGCTAAACCATAACTTAACCTTGAAAGGAGTACAAATGAACACTTACCTTGGCTCTGTTTAACTCATGAACAATTGAACTCAATATAAAGCAATAAGACACATGTAATATATATAAAGCTTGTAAAACAGTGTAAACAACTTAGTTCGTTAAATATAAAGCAATAACAAACTCA
>JAJOOR010027175.1:0-12945 GCA_036250505.1 Solanum acaule
AAACATAACTGGAACTACTCCTGGATCATCCTGAGCTAGGAGTTATGACTGCTCAAAGTTGGCCAAAAACTCACTGATTTCCACACTTGGCCGAATTTCCATATTCTGAATTTTTTCCCAAAAATGACTACTTCCAATTTCAAGCTTCTTCATATTCATTTTAAATTGTCGGATGTTACACTTAACATGAGAAATTACATAAGGGCCTGTTTGGAAGGACACTCTAGTAATTGGATTTGGTGTAATTGGTGTAATTACATTGTTTTGTCCTGTTTGGAAGGACATGTAAATACTTGGTCAGCAGGTAATTTGTGTAATTGGCAGGGGGTAATTACACTCTATAATTCACAGGTAGAGGTTGTGAATTGCTGGTAATTACATGGTGTAATTATCACCTGATTACTTTTTAATTTCTTTTTTTTATTTCTATTTTTTTTATTTAATTTTTTTTTACTTCTATTATTTTAATTTCTTTTTTTATTATTATTCTAAAAAATTGTAAAAGTTTATTTTTTATTTTATATTATTATATTTCATTTTCTTCTTGTTCTCAACCTTACTTTACGTGATTCTATGTAATTTTCTCGTACTATCTATTTCTTTATGCCATGCTTATTTTCTCATTAGCATAATTTTATTAGTATTCTAATTTTTAAATTAAAATATAATTTATTGTTAAGTAAGGTTATAGACTTATGTTTTCTTTATTAAGAAGAAATAAAAATAAATCATATTTATTGCTATGTTGAAATTTGTTATAAGAGTATTATGTTAAATTTTTTGTTTTGAATTTATAACCTATGTTATATTTTCAGTTTCATTTGTTTTAGTAATATTGAATTTACATTGCACGTCATTTTTTAATTAGACTTGATAGATTATATTTTTGTCAAACATTTAATAATTTATGACATTTTATTTTTATATTATTCTTTTTATCAAACATGCATTTCACGATGTTCGTAGAAACTTCGTACTTTTAGTTGTTACGATCAATTCAATTGAAATATATTAATTTGAGAAAATATAAATCAATTATTTTTTCATAATATTAGTTACAGAAAATATGTTTATTAATTAATATATTTTCAAAAAAGAATATATATCTTAAATATTTAATTTCATGTCATTTATAAAGTTTCTTATTTGTCTAGTATAAATTTTAAATAATTAATTTTTATTTTTAAAATTTATTATAATTTTATGATTGAAATTGGGCATCCAAACAGAACATGTGTAATTACACTGTGACATCCAAACAGGATATGTGTAATTACACTGTGGCAACCAAACAAGTAAGTGTAATAATTAGGCTGGTAATTACTACCCTAGTAATTACACCACTTCCAATTACCAAGTGGCTTTCCAAACATACCCTAAGTGTTCAATGAGAAATTTTGAAATATAAATAGAGGAGTGCAATTATGAATTTCTAGTGGAATGATTTGTAATTTATTATGGTAAAAATAATTTAAATTAATTATTTGAAATTATTTCTATAATAGGAAGCCTCAATAATTAATTTCCTTGTCCCTACAGTACCCATATTTAACTAGAACTCAGAATCTTATTTCTAAATGAAAAATTGGAGACAAGCGTTAGTTTTCTTTTAAAAAGAAAACTAGCATGTATTTTTCGGTTGAAGAAAAACGTGTCTTTTGGTTCTCCTTTTTGGACCGGGAAGAAATCTCTATAATTAGTGATTCTTCTGACCCTAAAAAGAGATAAGTTTTCTATACAATGCTTTCCCACCCAAGTATTGAGAGAGTTCAGATGTGAACCTAGGATCACTATAGAAGACCGCAAAGTTGTTGTCTATCTTGTCGATTCACTTGAAGGTCTATCCAACTTGTGGATTGCTTGAAGGTCTCCTCACGCTTCAAGACATAATTCTTGAATTAAATTTCAACAAGTTTATGAATTCTAGCATGGTTATATGTGTTCTAGCATAAACATTATTGGTTATCTATTATTCATGTAAGCAGTATAATTATGGTATGCTTCCGTTGTGCATATAGTTTTCCAACAATTGGCATCAAAAGCGTTGCTTTCATCTAAATAGATAAGCAAATAAAAAAATATTAATTTTGCTTTGCGTCGGACCATTACCGTGGTAGACTGCAAGTTACAAAGTGGGTTAACTTCTTTTTATTTTTTGATATGCTATATGCATATTGCAGAAATTTTCCAATCTTGTCAATATTGTTCATGATTGTTAATTGATTAACGTTTCAAGCACACCTCATCCGATTCTAGGTGCAAACGATCGTTAAGCAGTATAAAACCCAACGAAGAGTTGAGTCGAACCCACAGGGAGCGGTACGTGTTCAAATTCAGTTATGAAGTACAAATGTGGTCTAAATTGTTATAGGAATAGAAATTGTCGAAAAGAACAAATAAACAAGTCAAAGGGGGTGACAACGAATGTCAGATTAGGGGGGGGGGGGTTGGTTTGCAATTATCAGCTACAACGTAATCAACCAACAATGAAATAACAATATAGAGAGGAATTCTCGGGATGTGTTCGATTATAGGCAAATTTTGCTAATTGGGTAATCGAATCTACTAATAAATAGCTAAATATCAGTGGGTAAGCTGGGCTATGATTGAAATAGCTTTCTCTCGAATAAGTACTTCGATTCAAGTGATTTCTCTTGAACATCAACAAGCTCAACAAATAAGAACAACCCATAACTTTAATACACCTTCTCTCTCGAGCAAGATGGGTAGGATTTGGTTTAGGATTCACTCTTTTGAGCCGAACCCACATCAACCCAATACCTACAAACCATTAATCAAAAGCTTTGGTTCAAAAACCCCTTTCTCAAGCAAGTTAAGAACTCAAAAATAAGCAGTTGTCCTCAAATGCAACTAAAACAGAAACAAAGTGTAAAAAGATAACAAAGAGGGAAGGGAAAAATCATCCTGCTAGGCTAAGCCTTGGGTGAAGTCTGCATCTCAGCCAATCCATCTGTCTGGCATCAGTGCCCGGGGTCACACTCTCAGGTTGGGCATCAGTGCCCGATGTCTTATCAACATTGGCTTCATTGGAGCCTGCCATAGACGTATCCCTAAAGGAGGCCCGTCTAGCTGTATCGAACATAGCACCATCTAAATCATCCAACTCTTCATTAAAAACCTCATCTCACACCTCAAGCTGCTCCTCATCTGTCTCGGCTTCGAACTCAGCAATAACAACATCATCCCTAGTATCATCTCTAATAGTAGCCGGTGGCACTTCAGCACAGGTTGGATGTGCTGGAACATCTACACTCGGGTCATCTGGGATCTCCACCATCCCAAATAGCGAAGTAAAGTCTATGGACTTCAGATGGTCCACATCCTTCCTTAGCTCCGAAACATCAGTTTTCAAAATTATCACCGCATCAGTAGCACCCTGCCCTCTCTCACAAACCTTTACTATCGATGTGAGGGCATCAATAGACGCCTTGAGAGGTGTCAGTGCAATAGTGATATCTCTCTCAATCATCCTGGGAACCTCGGCCTCTAGCCGGAAAGGCTAGGTGCCCCATCTTGAGCAGCATGGCCGGGGTGATCGGGGGCCTGGAGGCAGTAGTACCATCAGTAGATCTAGGAGGTGGGGGAGCAACAGAAGGACCAGGGGTATCGGAAGGAGCGGATCAAGAAGTACCTGAAGTCCCAGTGGTCGGAGTAGGCATAATTGCCGTTGCAGGTAGTGAATCAATATCAACCTCCGGGGATGTGTCCACCAGAGCTGCTATCCTTCTGTGAGCCTCATCTCTCGTGTACTCGGCCTCTATGTGCCAGATGTCGGTAGAAGAGGTGGGTGTGATCTCTATATTCCTATTCTCATCTCGAGGAATACCAGCTCGACGACATAATTTTGTGATCAATACCGAGAATGAAAGGGACATTTGGCGTTGCTTGGCCCTCATGGCCATCTACTGCTCGATGATCATTTCCAAATTTAGCCACTTACTGGCTATGATAGACCCAACGAAGGCTGCTTTTGGGTGACGGAGAATGGACTCATTCTGGTAAGGCATAATTGAGCTGTTGATGAATCAAAACCAGTATCTGGCAGCTACATTTAAGTCCTTCTTCTCTATAGGTGCTCCAGCCTCAATTCACCTCGGGGTGGTGTCAGAAATAAAGTGGGCTAGCTAACTTTTCAGGTCATCAAGAGTCTTTGTAGTAATCATACTCTGGTACTCATGTATGAAATCTGTAGCCCTCTCAAATACATCGTTGATATCATCGCTGCTGCATCCAACCTTCATTCCCCGGACCATCACCAACTTCACTGGCCTGAAGGCACTAGCCTTCTTCTTCCCCTGAGGTACCAGATCACTGTAGGCTGAGTAGAATTCCCGGACCCAGGTGGGAATGTATGGGCCCATGGGGCCTAGTGAAAACCTCAAATCTGTGGAACCTGAGGGTGTCACACACTTCTAGATGCCTGTCCACTACTCCAACTGTGGACAATCTCTTCTCCTCCAAAATGGTCCTCAATCCCTCGGCTTTTAACCAGTTGAGTACCCAGGGATGAGGACCTTATATTGGTGATGTCGAAACCACCGTCTGTGTCGGAGGAGGCACTGAAGCTAAAGCTGGAGGGGTCAGCTCTGAAATCCTAGATGAATCATGATGAGCTTTGGAACAAAATTCTACTCGTTGGGCCTGTAATAACTGATCGTCCTCAGGCTTAGAGAATTAAGCCTTAGAATCGTAGGACTCTTCCTCACTGCCGGAATTGTACTCCGGTGTCTCGACCAAGGGCGCTTTGCCCTTTCCATTGCCTTTCTTCGAAGGTGATTTCTTACTCTTAGCCTTGGAAAATGCTGCTTCCTCATTGATGATAACTCCACGTTCCCACTTTCGGGGAGGCATGCCACTATCATTGAAATTTGTTCTATACATTCTTGCAAACCACACAGAAAAAACGTTAGAAGAAGTTCAAAAAAATGTAGAAATTTAGTTGCTGAAAGACTCGCTGAACGGTTTGGCGAGTCGCCGAGGTACTTTGGCAAGCGAGATCGGGCTCGCTGAAAGTATCAGCACACAATTTAAAAAATTCAGGGCAGTTCGGCGATGTTCAGGGCCATTCGTTGAATCGCCGACACCAATCGGCGAATTAGAAGTAGCTCACCAAAAATTACATTATATTTTAGGGATTAGGGGTGCAGAAGGGCGATCTAGAAGACATTTTGGTGAGTCGCCGTGTGAACTCGGTGAGCTCAGGCATCTCGCCTAAAGTTATAGAACAAACTCAACCAATTTTGGAAATTAAGGGCGATTTGAGGGGAACTTTGGCGAACCACTCGACGAGCTTGACTTAGCTCGCCAAATGGCCTAACGTGCTAGTTTTCAACCCCATTTCTCAAAATCAAGCCTGCTACCCACGAATTCAAAATTAAACACATACACCCTCAAATTAAGGTTAGACCCATACTACCCATGCCCTCGGGGTACTCAGACTTCCCCCGATTCGGCCAAAATTGGTCATTTGATGACTTTTGCCCTTAAGAATGACATCAAACGCTCCATCATTGGGAAAATTATGTCATTTAGCATAATTTGGGGTTAGTTAGACTACACTCCACTAGACCCAACACATTAACACCGCAACCCAATAATTTAGACTCGATTTTAAAAGCAAGAACATGGGAATCGATCAATTTAAGGCACTTAGACACACATTTTAATTCATTACAGGCAATCCAACAGTTAAACACGATTATAATAGTTACCCAACAAAAAATAACAACAAATTTACCTATTGCATTTGATTTCAACCACAAAATTAAAGAACGGGCTTCAGAAAACCATCCTTTATGTCGAATTCAAGAGTTGTATAGCTAGGCGGCAAAGTTCCATAATTCTGAGCAACGATTTCACAAAATGAGAGAGCAAAAACAAGAAATTAAGCAAGATCTAAAGTTGGGTGAGAGGGTACAAGAGTTAAAAATGAGAGAAGATGAAGGATTTTGAAATTTTAAACCCTTTGGCGTTTAAAACATTTCAGTTCGCGGCACCTTTGGTGGAATAAGTCGTGCTCGCTAAACCACTCGGCAATGCGCCGAGTGGTATTTTACCTCGCCGAGTTTTACAGGACTCCAACCAATTTAGGGGTTCAAACAACGGACAAAGTCGGGCTCGCCGACCTATTTGGCGAGTCACTGAGTGAACATGTGGCCTACCGAGTTTTATAGAGTTCCCTCTTCAAGCTTGGTGGTTCCAATGTCGGTCCAAGTCGAGGCTCACCGACTGGACTTTGGCTCGTCAAACTACCTATTTTCCAACACTTTTCACTTTACAACCTGCACAATCAACACCCGTTATTCAAAATAAAAAAATAAAGCATTAAAAACTTGGGTTTCCTCCCAAGAAGCACCTTAGATAACGTCGTGGCATGACGAAAATACCAATTTAAGCTTCATTTTTGGGGTTTTCCAAAGTATCACTTGGTGGCCCCATTTTGGCCTTTGATTCAAATGAGAAGTAATTTGACCCATTTGGGTCTCCAACTGCTTGATTGACACGAAATGGGAGGTGGTCGTCTGATTAAGTGTAGAGACATCCTCCTTTATCTCTTTCAATACTTTGTTCGATCCTTCAACTTTATTGACAATATGTAAGAGCATGTCTTTCGTACGGACATTTTCAGACTCCTTGGGCTTTTTATGCTCATGGGGCAGGACATACCTGTCCTTGCCACCCTCTCTTTCCTTCCAAGTGGTGGTACGATCATGCCATTCTCTGTCACAGTCTCTCCATCCCTCATCTCTATTCCAACCCGGATTTTCACCCGGCCTTTGATAGTTTGAACGATAACCTCCACCTTGATTAGCTAGGAAGTTCACTTCCTCATTGTACAACGTTTCAAACTGAGCTTCTTTGGGGTTTGCTCCACCAATAACCACAACATTAACACTCTTCATACAACTGCCCATCATATTTTTCGCCAATAGATCCAATTGGGTCATCATTTTGGCCATGTTTGGTCTCTCTTTTGATGCTTTTCGATCTGCTCTTTGGTCATTCTAAAAGTGAGAGGAGAGACTTGGTCTTCACGAGTGTACCATGTCCTATTGATCTTGGCCATGCCATCAAGGAGTTGAGACACTACTTCATAGAGCTGTTGCATTATACCACCAGGAACAAGTTGATCAGCAACTCTTTTGTTCACCGAATCAAGGCTCCTACTATTGTTGCAATATATGATTCGGCAGCCCGTGGGTTGGACATTGAAGTACCAACTTCTTAAACCCCAGCCACGTCTCATGGATAGGTTCAACTTCCAAGCATTTGAAACCTTGGATACTATCCCTAAGGGTCATCATCTTTGACGAGGGAAAGAATCTCACATGGAATGTTGTAGTAAGCTCACCCCAAGAGGTGATGGAGTCCCTTGGCAACTCAGCCAACCATTTACTAGCCTCACCCATCAAGGAGAATGGGAACAACCTGAGATGGATTGGTTCTTGTGATACCTTCTTAAATGAGAACGGACCACAAACGTCCACGAAATTCCGAATATGCTCATGTGGGTCTTCGTGAGCCAATCCTCTATATAATCCCTTCATTTGGAGGAGCTATAGCATTGTGCTTGTAACATGGAAGACGATATTCCCTTCAATTAGAGGTAGACGCAATGCACCCACACCACCCAATGGAATTGGGTCATGTAACGACTTATTCCCGTTGTTATAGAAATGCCAACGGGGGAAAATTTTGGGTCGGAAAACTTTTTCATAGTATTTGGATTTTCCCAACCTAGTCCAGATTTGGATGAAATCGGAGTCTTGAAGGTGTAGGGAAATCTGGTAACAATTGGGTGAGTTAATTATGATTTTGATTACATGAGTAGTTAGATAACTTGTTAAAGAACCCGCACGACTTTACAAAATTGAATTCGGGCGAGTAGAACTCTCGGAATCGATCTTAGCAAAAAGGATATTTTCTGATCGTCGTTGGTTAGAGGTGTGTTGTGAAATGGGGGTCTTGGAATTCTTTAAATAGCTCACTAGTTCCGTGCAAGCCACTTTTGCGGGATTGATGTTGCTCTGGCGTGGCCACTAAGCGGGGTGAGGGCTGCTATGGCGGGTTCGACGCGACTTAAAGTCATAAATAAACCTTTAAGCGACCTTATTTGGCACTTTTCAATTTTTAGAGCTAAGGAACAAACCCCAGGCGACTCTTACTCATTTTTCACCATTATTGAGGCTAAAGGTAAGCTTTTCACTCCCCGAATCCGTTTTTCGATTCGTAGAACATAATAGAATGGGTAATTATCGATTGGGAAGGATTTTGATCTAGATTCTATGGTGGAAACAACCCTATTTTGGATACTTGGGATCATGGGTTTGATCTAGGGTTCATAGAATTATTAGTAATTCGAGTAATTAGTGATTGTTTATTGATTCCCGTATTCTATTGATTGTTTGTAGACCAAGAACAAGAGGAACGAATTCGGAAAGGGAAGGATTAAGTTTCTTAGGGTTTCAAGCTTGTTTTGAGGTAGGTGATGGTTGTGATTCTATGATTGTGTGATGTATGTTTGTTCTTGCTTCATTATGATACATTTATGTATATGAATGTTGCATTATTGATCACACTTGTTGTAAATGAGATAGATGAATGATGGTTACCATGAAATCATGACTTAATTGTATGATCTTGAGGATATACTTGTGATTGTGATTGTGGTGTGTTGAATGGATCGGTTGCCACGTTCCGACATAATTATGGGATTGGTTGTTACGTTCCGGAATAATCATTGGATCGGGTACCACGTTCTGGTATGCTAACTGTTTGAGTTTGGGTTCTATGAGAGGACCAATGATTTGCTATAATTTTGTATCTTGACATGTGAGGTTGTTCGTTGTTAGTAAATGTTGATAATATTGTATATGTTCGACATTTGCATGTGATTATATTGTTGTGATGACTTATGTATGTTGCACTTAGTGGGATAGCCGAGTGATCCTACCAGTACACTGTGGTTGTGTACTGATACTGCATTTGCTCTTATTTTTGTTAAGTACAGGGCATTTTCAAGCGGCTACTGACAGACCTCACTTAGAAGATCAGTGATCGTTCGAATTCAAGGGTGAGCCAATTCTTTCGGGCGGCCATGGGTTCTCTTTCGTCTATGTCCACCATTTTCGGACATAGACAATGTTCTAGTTAGTTCATTAGATTGGGGTTGAATCCCTTCTTGTTTAGACTTGTTGAACTTTAGATGTTTTGGTACATTAACTTTTAGGTTCTAGGCATTACTTCCACAATGTTAGTTTATTATTGTTAAACTTTTGTTAGAGTTTATGGGAACTCTATTTATTTCCTTAGTATTTAACTTGCTTCCGTAACTTAAATGTCTTAGTTTTTGTTAGTTTCTTGGTTTGGGTTGTAGTAGTGATTCTCCCACCGGAGAGTTAGTGTGGGTGCCAATCACGACGGTCGGGTCGTGACATGTCATTCACATTTGGGTCATTTACATCATTGAGGTTCCCAATATCGTCTTGGTGGCCCACTTGGCTACCATTACTCCCGTTTACGCTCATCTCTTTATCTGTTCAACTCAAGCAATGCAAAACAAAAACTAAAGTAAGTCGATTCAACTACAACAAAAAAAGATCACAATTCAAGTTCAATAAAAGAATTTCAAACAACACCACTCCCCGGTAGCGACGCCATTTCGATTAACATTTCAAGCACACCTCATCCAATTTTAGGTGCAAACGATCGTTAAGCAGTATAAAACCCAACGAAGAGTTAGGGTCGAACCCACAGGGAGCAGTACGTGTTCAAATTCAGTTATGAAGTAAAAATGTGGTCTAAATAGTTATAGGATGAGAAATTGTCGAAAATAACAAATAAACAAGTCAAAGAGGGTGACAAAGAATGTCAGATGGAGGGTTTTGGTTTGAAATTATCAGCTACAGCGCAATCAACCAACAATGAAATAACAATATAGAGAGGAATTCTCGGGATGTGATTGAATATAGGCATATTTCGCTAATTGGAAAATTAAATCTACTAATAAATAGCTAAATATCAGTGGGTAAGCGGGGCTATGATTGAAATAGCTTTCTCTCGAACAACTACTTCGATTCAAATGATTTATCTCGAACATCAACAAGCTTAACAAATAAGAACAACCCACAACTTTAATACACCTTCTCTCTCGAGCAAGATTCACTCTTTCAAGTCGAACCCACATCAACCTAATACCTACAAACCATTAATCAAAAGCTTTGGTTCAAAAACCCCTTTCTCAAGCAAGTTAAGAACTCAAAGTTAGAACTACATTTGCAACTACAATTCATAGAAAAAACACAACTAATGATTAAACCCACTTCAATATAGCATTTAAATTAGTAATAATCAATACCCATAAGCTAATTCAACCCATAATCAAATAATCACACTCCAAGAATTGGGGTTTTAGCTAAACATTATAAAAAGATAAAAACGATTACCAACTAAATTATCCATCAGCTGGGTAATAGAACCGATCGGCGATTCGCCGACTGCCCATTTCCATCGCCGACTTGGTTTCTTCCCTCAGGGCTGGCACACTGGAACTTTAGGCGATCTGAAGAGCCACTCGACAGCTCACCGAGTGGTCTTGGCGATCACTCGGATTTCTCTTCTCCATGTCTTCATCTTGTTTTGTTCATTTTTGCTTGTTAGTGTCCTTGGTTTGCTCCTTAGTCCACATACCTTAAAATCAAGGCTTTGACATTAGTTTATAGCATAAATTAGGCATTTGAGGACACTACAACTATCAAAGCAAAGCCCTAAACGAGTCCCAATCTCAGACTCATTAATTCAATAAGAAAGTGATGTTGCATGTGTTGGCGGTGATAAGATTCTTGTAGGGTGTCATCACTTTTCATAGTAAAATTGTGAATTGTATCTTTTTTTGGCGTGATTAGCGCCTTAGATTTCAATAAAGTGAGGTCTGATTTGACACGTCCCGAACCTACATCCTGGACGTGGCCGACACTCGAGAACCATTTCTGGGCCCAAGTGAACTCTTGGTCAGGCTCAACTCTCAACAGAAGACTTACTCAACAACATATGAACTCAAAAGTAAACTTTACTCAACTGTCTCAAAAGATTGACTCATAATATTTTAGAAATAAAACATTCACTGGCCAAAAGAGGCATTCAAGTCTAGACCATAACAACTGAAATGAACCAGACTCATGAACTATTACTGTATATCTATCTATGAAGCCTCTAATACTATGAGGGTTGTCGGGACAACACCCTCGATCATTCTAACAAATTGAAATAGATGAAGATAAATAAGGGATCCTCCAGAAGCAAGGAGGCTCACCAAACAACTTTGGAACTCGACTAGATCAATGAAGCACTGGTTAATGATCCTAGTTACTTGTATCTGCATCATGAATCGATGCAGGCCACATGGTGTCAGTATATGGAATGTACAAGCATGTAACGGAAATATTGAACATAACTTGCAAGTTTGAACCTGATAAAAAAGAAACATACTCACCTCGACTCTACTCAACTCATAGATACTCAACTCAATGCAATATAAAACAACAATAAAAATACAGTTTATATAAAACATTTAAACACTAGATAAAAACTCAATGTATTTAAAAATAAAATAATACCTCAGTTTGTATATAAAGATACAAATAACTCTATTTGGAAGATTTTCTAACCGACAACCATCACTATGAGGTATGTGATATATAACATCTCGCCCACGCTGCCAGAACTTTCTGATACCTTGTCGGGGTATAGAACTCTTCAACTAAGTGGATTCATTAAGCTATTCTTAAAAAGAAATATGGAATCATCTAAAAAGTATGACCCTTTTTACCCACGTTGGCTACATGGTTTGTGAGGACTTTGAGTTATATGAACTTGTCCCCATATCGGTGCTCAATACTAATCCCAAAATAACTTAGCTCATATGTTTAAAAACATTTCCTCATCCTCAACTTTGAGGTTATTACTCAAAAGATTTCTCTTAAAAGAAATAGTACTCCAAACTCCTCATGAACTCCTTTAGAAAACGGTGTTTCCCCTCATTTTAAATGTAAAAACATTTACTATTGGGAATACTTAGTTCTCATAAATTCATTTTGAAAACTGAAACTCAACTCTCCTCATCCTCAAACTCAAGTACTCAAGTATTAAAACAAGTTTTAAAAAGATTGTAAAAGACTTCTCAAAATGACTCGAAAGAACTCTCAAGACTTTACTCTTAACTCTAACTTGAATTTGAATTATGAATTTAAGGGTTATGATTCATGTTGTGAATGATTTCTCGGTGTTTAGATGTAGTTTAGAGTAGTTAGAATCAATAGGGAGTAAAGGTACACTTTAAAAGGACTTAGACGGAGCAAACAACGGAAAAAGGGTGAGGGCAGGCGACCCTGGCACACTGCTCGCGCGGGGTGCCAACCCCTAGACTTCAGAGGCTGGTTTCTGGCACACTGCTGGGGCGCGCCTCCCCAGCCTTTCCCCAAAACATTCTGACGAATTTTTCTTCTCATTTTCTGACCCTAATTTATCTAGAATCGATTATTTTCCTCAAATTTTCCTTAGATTCAATTACCCAATAAAAGTATACGAGAATCTACTCAAAAACAACCCTCAAACTCATACTTTTCTCTCAAGAGCTCATCAAACCCATCCTAATTCAAGAACGAAAGCAACACTTCAAGAACACTTATCAAGAATTCATCAAGAACTCAAATATACTCAATATTATGGATGAATTTCTAATATGTAAATCATGATTGACGTGTGGGTGATATACCATGAGTTTACGGTATTTCTAATACATTTCACTTACAAGTTGTGTGTGTCTAGGGCCTTTTTATATTGGTTTTTATGTATTTTATCATGTTTTGCAGGAAAGGTGTTCAGGCGTGGAAGTTTTGAGACAGCTGAAGGAAATGCAGAAAAAGG
>JAJOOR010027177.1:0-15228 GCA_036250505.1 Solanum acaule
TGCATTCCTCAGTCATAGATCAGGGTGATTCTGCTCGCGTATTTGAAACTGAGCAGTCGGATTTATCTCAGGATGATGATGAAAACTTCAGCAAGACTATGCTTTCAACTGCCAACCTACTTGGCAAAGCCGCGGATGATGATTATCCCGCGACATCATCAAATTTGAGTTACTTTGGATTTCCAGTTGAAGACCAAGGTTTTGGTTTCTGGACTTATTAAGTTAATGTTTGTATTTGATTAGTAGTAATGCGGAATACTATTTAATGTGTCCTAGTAATATGTCATATATTTGGAGACATTGTATAGAAGCACATTTCTGTAATAAATAAAGTCCAATGTATGGGTCCAGAACACTAATGAGTTCTGGTCACAAAACAGTTTGGAACTATGGCTATTGCGCTTTGCAAACCTGTTGTGCTTTATGTTGTGAAATCGAACTTTTCTTTTGTCAATTAGCACTTCATGTTTTTTTCTTCTTCTGAAATTACGCCATTGGAGTCGCTATTGGTGATCATAATTCAACTATACCATGAAAAGGTCCAAATTCACGCTGTAACTTGTACTTTGAGAAAATGTCTTAACTTTGCTATCCGTTAGAAGTTTAGCTCATTCATATTTTTGTTGATAAAAGGTCTAGATATAACCTTGTGGTTTACGAAAAGGTCTAACCTTGCCCTCCAATGAAATGAATTACACAAAATATTTTGTACTATTAAGTTTATGGCTTATAAAGAAAAAACTATTCAGTTCATGGAAACAAGAGGTTGAAAACATAAATCACCAAATTATCGAATATAACGGAATTTATCGGGTCAAAATTAGATTTACCATATAAGGTCAAACTTTAGAAATTCGATATTTGTTATCTACTATCAATTATTAATTCCTGAATTTTGAAACTATCGAATCGAATATCAACGTCGACCGTAATGATAAGTCAGAAGGAATAAGTGCAATGAAACAAGAGTTGGGTGGATATTAGTCGTAAGAGAGGATTAATCAATGGAGAAGTTGTCAAACAGTAAGTGTAGGGTCCTTAATTAAATCTTGAAGTCGCTCAAATGAATCATTTATCTTTTGGATGTTAGCACATTAATATACCTAGCTTTAACCTTATTTTTATTCAAACAAAATTGACTTATTCTTCTTTGGACAGACATTCGAAATAAGGGTAAACAATACAAAAAGTCGTTTTGGGGGGGGGGGGGGGTTCAGAATCGCCCTATACCTGGTCGAAAAGTCATAAACTATTTCACCAACAAACAATACAAACCAAGAATATTTAATGCGACATCTAAAATCATATCTTGTGGAGGCACACGATCCGATATTACAGATGTGCTTAAATTTAGTATCAACTTGAAATTATTATAGAAATTTATAAATTTCAAATTCTAAATCGGCCTGTGATTCAGTTTAGCTATCTAATATTTAAACATGTACATCAACCATAGACCTATTCCTTTTGGGAGAATTCGAAATAAAAAAAATTGATGATGCTCACACTAAAAAATTACAAGCACTTTTAAAAGAATGCTAAGCTAACCAACTATGACAAATACTATACCAAGTCATGAAGGAAAAGTAAATTACTTTGTAGATTTTAATATTTTGAAAGTACGATGTTTATACTTAAATATGTCTTACATGAGTAGGATATCAACACAAGTTAAACCACGTAAACTGATTATCACTTATAAATTAAATAAATTAGTGGCTAATAAGCACTTACCGTAGGTGGTTGAGCAAAAAGGAAGAAGCTTTTATTAATTAAATAAAAATCTCATTTCTATTTTTGCTTCTCTGAGGCAGAACGGAACTCATATTAAATTAAACTCAACAATAAATAAAACTATTTTCCAAAATAAATTAGTCAAAAGTACTTAAAAGATTAATATCCACAATCGTCTTTCTATTTTGCACCCCAGAGCATTAGAAGAAAAAAAATACTACAAAGTTGCTGATATCAAAGATAACGCGTGTAAGAACAAGGCATCGATGTCCTTGTGTTAATTGTTATCGCAATGATTGAAATTTCTCCATCCTAAATTGAAGACTTCAAATCAAAGTATGAAAATATTATGAAAAAATTAGCTAAATACACATGTTACTGTATCATAATCTCTAAATTTCCTACAATTTAAAAACAAATAAAAAAATTCCCTCTCTGATACATCACTCTCCTCTCGCTGATACATCCGTATCTCCCTCTCGGATACATTTATCTCCTCTTTGACACATTCCTTCCCTCTCGAATACATCCCTCCCCTCTATGATACATCCCTCTCCTATGTATCTAGATGTCCTATCCCCTCTTCTGATATATCCCTCCTCTCTCGGATACATCCCTCCCCTCTTTGATACATCCCTTCCCTCTCTGATACATCCCTCTCCTACGTATCCGGATGTCCTATCTTCTCTCTGATACATACCTCCTCCCCCCGGGAGACATCCTTCCCCTATGTATATGGATGTTTGTTGATGTATCCGGACAGTGGCGGAGCCATGATTTTCAATAAAGAGATTCAAAATCTGAAGAAATAGACACACGAAGTAGCCGAAGGGGGTTCGACATCTATTATATATACCTAAAAAATTATTTTAACCATGTATAAATAATATAATTTTCCGCCGAAGGGGGTTCGGATGAACCCTTGAGAATAAGGTGGCTCTGCCACTGTATCCAGAGATCCAGTGATGTATTTGAAATCCATAAATTTTAAGGGATTTTTATAATTTGAAAAATAAGAGTGAAATAAAATAATCAACTCTTTTATACGAAGATTATTAATGGGGTAAATCTTAATTAGTCTCACTAGTTGGCTACTAGTCACACTATACTCTAAAAATAAAATATAAAAAAAAGGAGACGTTGTTGTCAAGAAGGTCGTAATTAAAACCGTGCTTAGCACTAAACCACTACATCAATCAAATATCATGACAACCCCACCAAGCAAAGAAACTCCAATATATACTAACGTGGGTCCACCTCTAATTTGTATTTATGCCTTTTATGTGGCAATTGTCATTAATTTAAAAGCTAATGCTAATACATGTACGGTCTAAAAGTCCATTGGCCCCGCCCCAAAATTTCTTCTCTTTACTTTTGATGCTGAAATTTCCATTCTAAAATATTGAGGAAATAAGATTTTTTTGTCCTTCTACTTAAAATAAAATAAAAATAAGAAAATTTTTAAACTCTGTATAGATAAAGGTATCTTATAAAAAAAAAATTATAAGAGACTAGAAAATTATTTCTCTAAAAAATTTCTGGTGTGAACATTTTAATTTTTTATATAGAATTTCCAAACTTCTCCATTATGAAACTCCCACTTAGAAATATTGCTTTGAACAACAATGTTTTAGAGATTTTTTAACTTTTCCATTATAAATCATGAATCAATTTATATATTATTTTATGTATGATAAAGATGAAATAACTAATATATAAACAATCAAATCTTGTATAATTATTTCATATATTATTAATATTTGTATAGCTCTAACTAGCAATCAAACAACTCCTTATTGTATTATGTGTGCTTGAATTATGGTATTAAATATATTTGATTTATTGAAATAAAAAGCAAACTGCTAATTAGCCCGTCTATCTTTGAGCTAAGGTCGTGCATAAAGACGCAAAGTTTTCAACTTTTTTTTAATTATAAATGTTGATTTGAGTTCTCTTTGTTAGTTATATATATATATATAAACCTTTATTATTGTTAATTATAAAGAAATGGCTCTTGATTCACATGCATTCGACACACTAGTCTATAAAGGCCAAAAAGCAAATTTAAACTTTTCATTTATTTATTTTGTTGTAACATCTCCTCCCACCTGGCTGCTCCTGGTCACCATGGGCTGAACTACGTGAGATCAATAGGATTTGAATTTCGTCCCGCAAAAAATTACATTGTATATATATGATTAAAATTATTTTTATTTATATAATAGATTTTGATCAATTCCTTTGCTTCTTCGTGCACTTGGTTTTTCAAATTT
Source organism: Solanum acaule (assembly GCA_036250505.1). Taxonomy (NCBI): domain Eukaryota; kingdom Viridiplantae; phylum Streptophyta; class Magnoliopsida; order Solanales; family Solanaceae; genus Solanum; species Solanum acaule. The sequence goes on from JAJOOR010027177.1 coordinate 4,008, forward strand.
TAAATCTTCATATTGAAAATTTGAGCTCCGCCACTGCTGACCTAGCTATATAAAAAATTTAAGTTTAGCAAAAATAGATAAAGTCACCTCTAACTTAAACTTTGTGGGAATCTTGTTAAAGTTGTGTCCTAAAAAATTTAATGACTAGCTTAAGGGTAACTTTATGCATTTTCCCTTTATAGGGTACTTTTTTTTTTTCACCCTTTTATAGGGTACTTGGGTATGATTTTCCGTCTGACTGAAACAATATTGGTAAAGTCTTCAGTAAATAAGTAATGTAATATATAGCTTATGATGATCACAAATTAGTGATATTTTTCTAATAACATTTAATATATAGTACAATAATATGATGCTGATAATTTCCAGAATGATATATGTTATTCACAAATACAATTTCTGGGTTGAATGAGAATCATATGATCTTATTCACAAATATAAACCGAAATGCATCCACTTGACTTTGTACATCAGAATTTGACATTTTCTTTTAGGTAACACACAATCTCTTGCTGCAATAATCAGAACACGAGAGCATTAATAAACAGTCTGTGTTTATATATAACACACAAATGTTTATCCACAAGTTTCAAAAATCTTATAGTGCAACAATCGAATGTTATGACATCGTCAAGACAACAAATTTCAAAAGAACTCTTAGTTTCTTTCTTAAATAAAAATTCGATTCAAGTAAAATAATGACAAAACAAATAAAACGGTAAGTAGTTAAAAAGGTGCAGAGAGGAAACAAAACTTACTATTAAACAGAGAAGAATGCAACCAGCAGCTCCAGGGAACAGAGCATACCAATAGTTGAGCTGATGCAACTTAGCTCCATCAATGAACAATAGCGGCAAACTTGCAGCTACAACACAAAACACAAATTTAGCACAACTTCGAATATACATTACCATAAGATCTTTTTTTTTTAAAAAAATGAGAGATAATTTGCAAACTAATTTACCAGGAGGATGAACAGAGCGAGTATAAATCATGAAAGCCATGGCAGCAGAAAGGGCGGTGCTTCGAGCTAGCCAACCTGGGCCCAATATTGTAAATGCCAAAACACCAATGGCTGCACAACCGATTTGTGCCATAAACATATTGTACTTCTGCACATTCACAACACATAATTCCAAAGTTAATTACTTAGACAATCATTCAACTAATAGTCGCTCAATTTTATTGTGTAACAGAAAAGTCACCCAACTATTATCATTTCACCTACACCGTATTTCTCTTTTCGGAAGACTTAATCTGGATTCATTTGTTTAGTTATGACTTATGAACTTGCTTATTCAAATTCTTATGTTTAAATTGATAGTTCAGTGACTAAAAAATCAAATTTGACCGACTTTCTGAGAAAAAAAAAGAGTTTATAGTTGAGTGACCATTTGTGATATTATCTCTATAATTACGGTATAATTTTTTGAAAAAGAATGTTCAATTGACCAGCCTGATGGCTATGCCAACACTACTTGTGAAATTATACTAATGTTATTGTTGTTGTATTAGCATGATTACTCATAACTCATAACAGACAAGCCTATCTAATGGCCTCCCCTAACTCTTTATATTTTTCCTTAATATTTTCAAAATTATATTGTATGCATTTTGTACAGAAATTATTTTAATGTGTAAAATGTTCCGTTCTACTAATGCTCTCATTCTCCCCGAAGTAATACGTTAAAGAATCACTCTTGTTTCTTTTTTTGACACGGTTGTTAAGGTACACTAAGGAATCGTTTGGTTAGGAATTAGTTATGAAAAGATTAATAATGTAAGATTTTAGTGTAAAATTTAATAATGGAGGTGTTGTAATTTACGAATTAATAATGCAGGTATTAATGTATTCATGATTCTTATCTCTTGTACAAATGGATAGGATAAAATATGTGTTAGTTTAACTTTTCAAAAAAGGATTGTTAATACAATAGGTCATTTTGGTCATATTAATTGCTTTAATCCATGAATTACTGTAATCTGTGTATTTTTATTTTACTTTTTATCTCAGTTTAAAAAATACACTGCTCAACAATTCACTTAATATAGGTTAGAGGGAGTTATTTATGTTATCAACAAAAATGACAACCAAGTGGTGTATAAGTAATGCTGAGTTTTATGCAACTCTAGAAAAAATGTAACAAAACATTTTATTCCCTCCATTCATTTTTACTTGTCTATTATATTAAAAATACACTCATTTTCTCTTGTTACTTTTAGCATATCAAGAGAAAAACATATGTTTCTATCCTTAACATTAATTACTTCTTCTCCAAATCATTTTTCAATCCAAAACTAAACATCAATATATTAATATGAATATTAAGTTAAAATATTCATGCCAATCACTATTTTTAAGAGACCTGCAAAGTCCAAAGTGAACAGTGACTATCACTTATGATGAATTTTTATGCAGGTATTATCACTCCTAAGAATACTTGAAGCCAGACCAACACCAAGGGGTCGTTTGGTACAAATGCAAGTTATTGGGGAGTTAGATATGTATTTTATTCTATAATCAGAAATTAGTAAGGCAGGAATTATTATTCATGGTTTAATATTATTGTAGAGATTGTAATGCAATGATTATTAGTTGTTAGATGTTTGGTTTAGTACATTAAAGTAATTAATTTCGTAGATCATGAAGCCTGAGGGTGATTCTGTTTTTTAGTTGATTTGATATTGCTAATACTCATATTCTTATTTCATATTTTATCCTATATAAAATAAAATAACGCATATATGTTAATTTATTAGGAAATCAAAGTAACACCAAACAATGTATAAAAGAATTAATGCATAGATTAATGTTAAATATGACTAATTCTTCCTATAGGCCAACCAAACCGATCCTAGGTAATCATGTCCATGATCTAACTTTTATCGACAAAATGATGCAATTGAGTGTTGATAAGCACAATTAAGGCTTTCAATTGGTTGAGAGACAAAGTTATATATACTCTTTATCAAAGAGCCAATTAAGTTACATGTTCACTTAATGACAAATTTTTTTACTATTTTCTTTCTTCTTTTGGCATATCAGAACAAACAGAGCTAAGCAATCAGCAACTTGTATTATAATTTTGTACATACAAGTAGTAATTTATAAACTAGAAAATGCACAAGCCACGAGAAAGGCACTAAAGGATCCTAGACAGACTGAGCCAAAGCTTTTTAAAATGGAAGATCCAATCAAGACTTGTAAGAGAGAAATAAAAAAAATTAAAAGGTACATACTACTTGATACTGGTAACCAATTTAAGGACTTTTGTACTGATTACTTATCTTTTAACACTTTCTTGTTTTGGGAAGATGACAACAAGATGAGTTAGTATCCACAACTAGTGGTTTCTGTTTTCACTTCATGAATCCAAAGATTGTACATGTTCAAGTGGTTCTTTCCCACAAGACTTCTCGTTTCTATATTCTCATAGGCAAAGCATCCCGTGTTAGCAGGTTTAGGAAAGGGTAATATCCCGAAGTGTGATATAAACGGTCTATTAATATAAGCATTAGTGGCTCCAAGACTCACTAATGAAAAATTATTGTTTTCTAATTGATTTCCCATTGAAAAATATTTAGTGACTATTCCCACTATTATTTTTTATAGAATCACTGAGAAAAGAAAATAAATTAAGTTTTCATAAGAAAAAACTAAAAACTTTTCAGTGTTTCAGTAAGAATCTATTTCTCACTATGAGTTTTTCAGTGAGCTGGTTCAATGTAAATTAAGTGAGAAAATCATGTTTATAACACAAATTTTCCATTTATTCTTAGTGGAAAAAAACTCTGATTCTAACTCCTCTTCACGTAGTTGAAAGCTGAAATTGTTTAGCGGTAATTATGAGAACAATATGGTTTCTCATGTTAGTTTTGGGTGTTGACTTTTGTATAATATTAGGAAAAAGAACTAGTTTCGAAACTCATCAGTTCAATTATTACTCCATTCATTTCAAATTTGATATAAGTTGACTTAATTTAAAACTGAAATTGTTTAGTACTACTTCCTCCGTCACAATTTATATGACTCACTTTCCTTTTAAGTCAGTTCCAAAAAGAATTACACATTTCTATATAAAGTAACAATCTAACTATAAAATATTTATTTTATCCTTAATGAAATGATTTACAGTCACACAAATTTCTATCATTTATTTTGGACCACAAATTTTAAAAGTCTTCCTTTCTTTCTTAAACTCCGTGCCGAGTCAAAGTACCTTATATAAAATGGGACGGAGGGAGTAGTAATTATAATTACAAGTTACAACGTTAGTTTTGGGTGGTGAATTTAGTACTACTATCTAAAAAATACATGTGATTAGAATTGCGGAGCCCACATTGGAGCTTCGATTAAATTCAGATTGCGCTCTGCAGGGCCCATTCGGGGGAGGCGCTCTCAACAAGATTTTCTCCATACCCAGGAATCGAACCCGAGACCTCTGGTTAAAGATGAAGCACTCCCACCAGTGCACCACAACTCATGTTGGTACAGTCGGATGTAGTTGACACGATGGAAGTGATCATTTTCTGATGCGTAAAGAAAAACTGATTTCAAGGAAAATAGTGAGAATGACTTCCATTACTTACTAGCGGAAGTGACCTTAAAATTTGATACTTGTTGATTTAGACCAAAAATATTACAGAATATTTATCAATTATCCCCACCAAAACTTGGTCACATGAAAAAATGACTTCATATTTTCTGTCTCCACAAAGATTTGAACTTCTATGCTAATCGAAGGTACCTCAGGTCAATTCTCAGAATTAACCTAAAAAAAAATTAAAGCTACAGTTGGCAATTGGATATAAACTAATATATATGACCATATTTATCACATGTGAAGGAGCATATATATATATACATATATTATATAAAATAAGATGCAGCAGCTGTAAACCGTCAGCTAAAACAACCAGTACCCTTCTCCGTTCACCCTACCCACAAAAATAAAAAACGACAGCACTAGGCAATATAAACTTTTAGCAAAGGAATATGCTCTCTATGTCCTATTTTTTTGTTTTACGAGATTCAAAATATAAGTAATTTTGATTGAAGTAAAATTATAGTAGTATTTTTTAGATGAAAAATAAATATCACATAAATTAAAACAAACAATAAATAATGAGAAATAAGAAAGCGTACCCTAGCACCGGGAGAAGCAGGAGTGGCAAATAGGACAGCACAAACAGCTCCTAGTGGAGCTATAGTCATAGATATCCCTTTTGCTGCCAATATTTGGTCTATTTTTCCTAGCATCGCCATTGCCGCAAATGCCCCTATATATTATAGTAAATAAATGCATTAATTTTGACCTCATATCAAAATAGGGTAAGTATTATTACTGAGAGAACCCTACCTGCAGAAGGCCAAATAACGTCACTTAGTGGAGGAGCTTTCGAGGGCTTTTCTGGCATCCAACCATCCCATACTCCTGCCGATGCTCTAATGGCCAAACCACATGATTTTTTTCTTTTAGTTACAGTCCTGTTTGCTAGTATTCTTTCGTTCAAACCCAATCTCCCAAGTCCTAAAATTCTGTTTTCATTTGAAGAGTTCAGTACAGAAAATGTGTGCGACGACGGTGGAAGCAAAATGCAATGATTAGGGAGATAACTAGAACGGAGATGAAGCTGCGCATTCATTTTTTCCGATAGATTTGTTGTTCTACGCAAAATAGAGCAGTGACATATGAACAACCATCAACAAGGCAGAATGAACAATTTTTGGATTGCACTTTTTGAATTTAATTTTTGATTTGGGTGAATTAGGGCGGTTCAAGTTAGAACAAAGATACCCCTTTGGGTGGAAGTTGGAAATTGGGATGAGCGCCTGGGACGAGACTCTTCAATATATTGAAGGGGCACATCAACCCCCTTGTAAGTAGTAGTGGGGGTATCCAGCTCCGCTAATTTTGTCCAATTGTCTTTTTTTATTATTAGACCCCTCCAAGAGTGTGGTTTTAAGGGCCAATTGAATTAGTACCCTATTATATTATTTTCTTAACGACATCTTAGGTTTTACAAATAAAAAAACATTTGGATTTGATGTATTTGAGTCAAACATCTATCGAAAATAATTTTTCTATTTTCACGAAATAGTGATAAAATTTGCTTATACTCTACTTTCTTTAGACTTCACTTAGTGAGATTTACTGAATTTGTTATTGTTGTTGATGTAAAAAGTAACATGCCCTTTGTTCGATATTAATTATCCTAATTTATAAATAGTTTTTTTAATGTACTTGTCAATTTTCAAATCAAAATAGATATCATTATATTTTTTTCTATTTTATCCTTGTAATTAATTCTTTTTAATTAAAAGTATGGGTAAATAAGTTTGAATTTTTTTTAAGAAGTCTTATATTTTACTTGTGATTTCTCATAAAGCGTGTAAAGGAATTAATATGAAATGAAGAGTATATTTTTATATTTAAATTAACAAGAACAAGAACAACAAAATAAAATTAGGTATGAAAAAAAAAGTACACCCTCTTCATTTCAAAAAGACTGATTTCATTTCTTTTTTAGTCTGTTTCAAAAGAATGATCTCTTTTTTTTTTTGGTAACATTTTAATTTTAACTTTCCACGTGACATGTTTAAGGCCACAAGATTAAAGGGCAATTTTGTACATTTGATATAATTTTAATTTAGGATCACAAGATTTAAAAGTCTTTTTTATTTTCTTAAACTCTGTATCAAATCAAACTCGACCATTCTTTATAAAACGAAGGGAGTATATGGTGAACACATTAAAAATAGTGATCGTTTAAAATTGTCAGTGACTATAAAAGAATGATTTATAATTTGTTTAAAAGTAATTGGGGAGTAAAATGACGTTGGAGTTTGGGAAAAAGATAAGTAGAGGTAACATATCATTAATTTTCAATTCATGCATTATGCAAAGGGTTATGGGCGGCCATGCTCTTATCACAAAAGCCGCCGTCTTTTCCGGGCCAGCCTCAAAGAATGTTTTACATTTGATTAAATTTACTATGGGTACATTACATATATTAATTAATCAAACTGGCATATTCCAATAAGAGTGCCCAATATATATTTATATATACAACAAGTTACACTAAATTACTTGCAAAATAAGACGTTAAAAATGAAGAAATAAATATTTATGAGGCGTGAATATATTGTTCTATTTAAGGAGATTAAAATTTACGGTAATATATGTAAGCAAAATGTTTTTATTTCAAAAGACTATTTTTGAGAAATGTATTTGAAAAGCAAAAAAAATGTTTGTTGGAGAATTGGCAAAGTTGGCAGTGTAGTATTTGCCATTATTTTACACCATTCTTGCCACTTGTCCAAATATTCCACTTGTCTTCATATGGCACTTTGCGTAAAACCAATAGACAAGTGTTGTGATTGGAACTCTTATTGGCCTATAAATAGGCATAAACATTTGGGAAATCATGTAGCAATACTCCCTCACGTTTTGCCCTTTCTCTCCTTAAATTTCCTCCTTTTAAGTTATTTAATTATTTTGGCTTTGTTATTTTATATCCTCTAATAACTGGGGAAACATTTCACACTGTTGAAATAGTTTCTTAGGACAGTGCCCAGCATGATTCAAGTATTAATTTTATGCGCTATTATTATATATCATCGTAGTAATTTTTATCTTATTTTCAGGACTACTATTTTGCTAAATAATAAAGTTATTTATTATTATTATTGTGAAATTTCAATTAAATCCCCAACAATCTAAGAAACTAAGACATATAATATGTGTCCTGAAATTACTGATGGTATTGAGGATACTAATGTTGGTGCTACCCTGACTGGTACTGTTCAAGTCACTCTGTCGGAGGCTTACGGTAAAGAAAATTACAGGTATGTAAAATATACATTGTTACAAGTCCAATGCTAATAATAAAACCTTTATGGAAAATACACATCAATGCAAAAGAATATTGAAAAGAAATGACAATCACTCTAAGCTAAAAATAAATTTGACTGAAACGGATGATCTGATTATTGCGGTAATTTCAGAAATTGTGGACAATGTGAGAAATTGGGTGATAGACTTTGGTGCTACAAGGCACGTTTGTATAAATAAAAATGATTTTGTGTCATACACTCAGGTTGAGAAAAAGGAGAAGATATTGTTTATCTTGGTGATTCAAGAACAACTAAAGTTCTTGAAAAAAGAAAAGTTTTTCTCAAGCTCACATCTGGTAAAATTTTGATATTGAGTGATGTAGTGCATGTTTCTAATATCTAAATTAATTTGATTTCTGTGGGATAATTAGGAAAATGTGGATTGACTAAAAATGATATTTTTGTTGGCAAAGGATTTTATAATCATGACTTATTTCTGCTTAATATTTGTGATGATTACATGAAAGATGTATTTGTTTTTGTTTATATGATTGAGCCTATTGATTTATTGCATGCTAGATTATGACATGTTAAATGTCTCATATATAAAGAGTATGCAGTCTCTTGATTAATATCTGATACAGTCTCAAAATATTTTGATAAATGTGAAATATTTAAAAGTGTGGAGGTTCTTTGCTAAAATTCTTTTGTCTGAACCTGAGAAGAGAAAAATAAATTCTAAACTGTTGATTGCATGCTGGTTGAAGTAGATGAATGTGTATATACTAAAATGGTAGACAATGATTATGTGATAATATGTATGTTGATGACATGCTTAAATTTGGTACTAGTTTGAATATTGTGAAAAATACCAAATTATTTTTGTCTACTAATGTTGATATGAAAGTTCTATGGAGTGAAGATGGTATAACATTATTGTCACAAAAAATTATGTGAAAACACTTCGTAAATTATTTTAAATGTTTTGATGTGACATGTTTCGCCACTCCTTATGATGCTAACTCTAAATTAAAAAATAGTATGATAATCAATTGTTCAGTCTAAATATGCTAAAATTATTGGAAGTCTATTGCGTTTGATGAATTTTACTACCCTTGATAGTACTATGCTATTTGTAAATTGATTAGATATACTCATAATCCCAATAATGAGCATTGGTTTGTGTTGAATAGACTGATGAAATATTTGAGAGGAACCATGAATTATGGTATCATGTATAGTGGATTTCCTTCTACTTTAGAAAGGTATTGTGATGCAACTTGGATCTCTGATTCAGATGAGACAAAATCCACTACTGGATATGTGTTTACCTTAAGTGGTGGTACAATATCCTGAAAATCAGCTAAAGTGTTAAAATTGCTAGATAGACTATGGAGTCAGAGTTTGTAGCTCTGGAGTTGGCTGCTGGTTTTAAGGTGAATGGCTAAGAAATTTCTTAGCGAATATCCCTTTAATGAAGGATGAATTGCCAACTAATCCTTTCGATGAAGGATGAATTGTTGATCCCTTTGATAAAAGAATGTATTGTTGATCCCTTTGATGAAGAATGAATTATTGATCCTTTCGATGAAGGATGTATTGTTGATCCCTTTGATGAAGGATGAATTGTTGACCCTTTGATAAAAGGATGAATTGTTGGTTCCTTTAAATGGATGAATTACCAGATGATCCCTTTGCTAAGGATGAATTGTCTCATGTGTTTATACGCAGAGATTGTGAAGCCGCAACTGATATTGCGAAGAATAAATCTTACAGTTGTAAGAGCAGACACATGAAATTGAGGCATGATGTCGTTAAACATATGCTGAAAGATGGAATAAATGCAATTGATTATGTGAAGTCAGAATTGAATTCGGCCGATTCATTGACTAAATCCGTGGAAGAAAATTAATTCTTCAGACCTCAATAGAAATGGGTTTAAGGCCAATTGATAGTCAATAGAGATGGTAACCCAACCTATGTGATTGGAGATCCCATGAAGTAGGTTCATATGGGTAATAACAAGTCGATATTGGCTCTGCGCACTAAATGAGAGTGTTTGAACTGCTACTAAAATAAGGGATAAGTTATTAACTCTTAATGAATTCATAGTCCTTAATTAAGGAAGATGAATTTAAAGCAGTGTACACTTGATGAATTCACCTATATGAGAAGTGGAGTGTGGCCGCTCCTATGAGACTTTGGCCTAGTCTCTAGAGCTCTCATGCATACCAGGCACGCGCATGGCCTATTGGCGCAAAACCGCGTTGAACAACAAAATTACTGTGGTCAAAATGTGATTGGTAAAGTCTCTGATTTACAATTAGAATTATTTGGTTAATAAAAATATTATATTTCACCAGTAATTCTATAAATTAAATTTTATCGATCTAAGTTTGGTTCATAGTCCGAAAGACACCAAACCTATTGCATTTTATCCTGAAAATCCAGCAAGTTATATTTTTATAAAAATCTTTTGAAATAAGTGGGGGATTGTAAGCAAAATATTTTTATTTCAAAAGACTATTTTTGAGAAATGTATTTGAAAAGCAAAAAAAATGTTTGTTGGAGAATTGGCAAAGTTGGCAGTGTAGTATTTGCCATTATTTACACCATTCTTGCCACTTGTCCAAATATTGTCTTCATATGGCACTTTGCATGAAAACCAAAAGACAAGTGTCTTGTGATTGGAACTCTTATTGGCCTATAAATAGGCATAAACATTTGGGAAATTATGTAGCAATACTCCCTCACGTTTTTCCCTTTCTCTCCTTAAATTTCCTCCGTTTAAGTTATTTAATTATTTTAGCTTTGTTATTTTATATCCTCTAATAACTTGCTGATGATAATTAATTTGTTGATTCCTATATCCTCTGTTTAAGATAAGAAAGTGCTTGTTTAATTTTGGAGAAATATTTCACACTGTTGAAATAGTTTCTTAGGACAGTGCCCAACACGACTCAAGTATTTAATTTTATGCACTATTATTATATATCATCGTAATAATTTTCATCTTATTTTCAGGATTACTATTTTGCTAAATAATAAAGTTATTTATTATTATTATTGTGAAATTTCAATTAAATCCCCAACAATATAATCTTCACTAATTCAATATTATAACTTTTGATTTGTCTTTTCTTCATGATAAAACAGTCCAACAACGCCATATAACTCAAATATAGTGAATACCTCTCATGTATGTCGATGTAAGACTTCTTATCCTGATTAGGGGTGTCAGTGTCATACACGCTTTCTTATGGACTCTCCGGTGGCGGAGCCACGACACACCCCTTCGTCGAAAAATTACAACTAGAATGAAAATATTATATATATATATATATATATATATATATATATATATTACATATTGACACTCCTTGG
>JAJOOR010027178.1:0-15860 GCA_036250505.1 Solanum acaule
ATATAAAATAGTCTTTCTTTGTGCTATTATAGATTTGTGACAAATTCCTGCGAATATATTATTGTTAAGTCTATTTTGCCTATGTTCTAATTCTTGTCTTTTTGCTATAATTATTTCATTAAGTTTTTGTCTATATTCGTTATTCTCGTTATTCATTGTATTTTTAAATATTGAATATATTTATATTCTATTTTTGATATATAATCTATTAATTGATCTAATTTTTCGTTATCAGTCTTTGTGATATTAAGTTGTTTATATTCCGGGTATAATTTGTTTAATTTTCTTCTTATTTTTCTTAATTTTCTACTTGTATGTTTCTTACCGTGTTTCTTATTATCCATAGCTATTTATTTTTTAAATGACATAGTTATATTAATTGTGTTTCAGAACAAAAAAAAATAGAATAGTAAAGAACCAAATGAGTAGCATTGCCAATACATGTAGTTAATTTACTTATACAAACTAAAGTTAAAAAATTTCTAGCAAAAGTAGCTACCTTACCAATACAAGTCAAAGTAACAAAAAAAATTCTAGCAAAAAATAATCCATAATTATGCTTCAAAAATTGCTTTTCTTCTACTATCTTCCTTTGTAAGTAGATCCGTCATCATATTTTGTATTCCATATGTCAACATCTTCATTATATTCTAGCAATTAAATAAAAATAAAATATAATTATGAATAAATAAAATATCATACCAATTGAAAGTAATTATACCAAAAAAAAGAAAGAAATCTAAACTATATGTAATATATCTGTAAATGATTTTTTCAATTGTACTAACAATAAATAATATGTTGACCAACGAAAAGCATGTGATCAAAAGAGGAAGAATTTATGCAATTTCTTTTCTAAGAAAGAGATCATTGTGATTGATGGCTCTTTCAATCACCTCTTGAAATCTCACACATATTGTAATCAAACTATATTATATTCAATAAATTGATTATTAAAGAGAACAATCATATACTAACAACACATTGTTCATTATTACAAAGTTTTTTTTAATCATACTTGTTTGGAGAATGATAATACATTTATAAATAAAATATTAAGAAAACATATCCAAATACATAAAAATAAAAAGATACTTGAGAATGAAATATTTCTTACCTTTCATGTACTTCTTTTTCTTTACATGCTAGTTAATTCACAAACTAATATGATAAAAAAGAGAAAATATATTCTTGAATGTGAATTTTCATGAAATTAAATATGAATTTAGATAGGTAAAATGTAGTCTATGAAAAGAAAGACTTGAGAATGAAATATTTCTCACCTTCATGTACTTCTTTTTTGTTACATGTTAGTTAATTCACAAACCAATATGATGAAGAAGACAAAGGATAATCTTGAATCAGAATCTCCATGAAGCTAAATATGAGTTTATATAGGCAAAATATAGGAATACCATAAGACATCATAAACTTACAAATGATTTTTGGAGGTTATGGACATGAAATTATGAGAGTCTTGAATATTATTAAAAATAAAAATTAAAGAGGCATAGGTCATGGTAATTACTCCTTGTAAATAAATTAAATAATAAATAGAAAAACACTTAAAATATATTATCATTTTATGATTAGAAGTGAGGCTAACAAAGGAAAAAAGAATGTGAAGAGTCTTTGTTATAAATGTTACTCCATTAATAAAATATTTATTTGTAATAAATTATGTAATTTGATTTTATAATACAATAATTAATTTAAATAAGAAAAAAAGGCCAAAAAATGAGAAAAAAAACAAATACAAATGGAGGCCATAGAGAGGTGTCACATCACCTTATCTATGTTTCACCTTTATTATATCTATAGATTATTTTTACGTTAGCTGTTTTTTAGAATCAAAATTCTACTCATTCGACATTGAAAGCTTTTGGATAGTTTAGTGTACAATGTATGTGGTATAATTAGTTGGGACACGATGACCACCAAATTAAAAAAATAAAAAATATTTATTGATTCAAATGATAGCAATAAAATGTAGTAATCAACGTTCTCTTAACTTATCCATGTCAAGAAAATGCAGTACAGAGAGAATATTCATTAGTTTGTTTATCGTCTCCTTTATTTGTTTTAAATATTCACCTTCATAACTCATATCAGTTGCTAGCTACTCTTTTTTTTAACTCTCATGTTTTTCATATTCATAACCTTCAAATAGTTAATTTAAAACTTCAAGATATCTTTGGTATTCCTCCATTTTAATCTATATAAATTCATCTTTTATTTCATGACATCTCTCTATCCAATATTATTCTTTTCCATTCTATAGTTAAAGTAGTTTTTCTTTCATGAAATCTCTGCCCAAGGCGATCCATCTCATTCTATACTTAAAGTAGTGCACTTATATCATTATTGTAGTGTTTGATTCATGCTTTAGCTTGACTCGATGAAAAAGACTTTTTCTTTTTGATTGGTTATGAGAGAAGGTGTCGACAAGAACTCAAAAACTTATCTACTAATTTTATACTTTTTTAATCTAATATTGTTATAATTAATGTCTTAAGAAGGATGTGTATGTTGTATTCTTTCTTTTTTATTTTTTAAAAATGTTTTCTCTTTATTAGACTTATTTAATTTGATTTTCTATGGATTGTTGTCCATCTGTAATTTTTATATGGATTCAAATTAGTTGTTTGTGACTTTATTGAAATTTTACGAAACATTAAAATACTCCCTCATTTATGTTTTTTGTCACTCTTTTCAAGGTTTTTTTTGTTAATATAGTGTTGCATTTTATCATTCATTACACACGTGCATTCATAGAATTTTAATCATTCTAACAAATCTATAAAAAATGCATGGGACCAGAAACTAGCTTAAGCTATTTAAGTTAACAAATATTAAGGGTTGCATGGTCAAATGGAAACATCAAGATGATGCTAAATTAGACTAAGTTGAATGAAAGCAAGAAACGAGTTGACAAAAAGATGTACAATCACAAAAGTGTAGACTACATATTCCCTCTTCAGATCCATAGGGACAAAGAGCAACTCCAACCATCACAGCATGCAACTGAGTGAAAGCAAGAGACTTAAATTAGAGACAAAACAAAGTAGACTCGAAATATAAACTCAATATAATTAAGAGTATAGATTACCTAGACAAGGATTAAGACTAGACCAGAGTTTCAGCATCACATTTTCAGATGTACCTTCAACTTCGGTGCAAGTTTTTTTGGTCTAGATTCGTTTTCGGCTTCTTCTCTTTACTTTTTTTAACTCATTTTTGTTTTCTCTTTTTGGTTTTTATGTCATCGATAAAGAGGGTCCTTCAAGTGTAAGTTTAGTAATGCTATGCATGAGGCCGATGTTGAAGTGAGATTTCATGCTCAGCTCATCCGATATTTCAAGTATTTCCATTCTAATTTAAGGTAATGGAGAGATTGATGGTGACGACACACATTGTATTGATGCGATATTGGTGAAATAGAGGCTCACCTTCGCAGTTTTGTGTGAATGTAAAGGTAAATTTTAGATAGTGGTTGTTAGATTGGCTATGTCGTATGGGACGAAGCAAAGAACTCACATGTTCAAAATATGAAAATTGTGGAGATGAGAATCTTGAAATGAAGTTTCATGCTCAGCTCATCCGATATTTCAAGTATTTCAGTTCTAAGTTAAGGTAATGGAGAGATTGATGGTGACGACACACATTGTATTGATGCGAGATTGGTGAAATCGAGGCTCACCTCCGTAGTTTTGTGTGAACGTAAAGGTAAGTTTTAAATAGTGGTGGTTAGACTGACTGTGTAGTATGGGATGAAGCAAAGAACTCACACGTTCAAAATATGAAAATTGTGGAGTTGAGAATCTTGAAGTGGATGTGTGGTCATACCAGGAGAAATAATATTAGAAATGAAAATATTGAGATATGGTAAGAGTGACCGCCATGGTGGTTAATATAAGAGAAGCAAGATTAAGATGGTTTGAAGTGTATATTCCAGTAAGAAGGTGTGAGAGGTTGAAAATGACAGACAATAGGAGAGGTACAAAAAAGTATTTGGGGGGGGGGGGGTAATTAGTTAGGATGTGGCCCATCTTGAGCTTATAGAGGACATGATTTTGGATTGGAGAGTTCTACAAATTAGGTTAAAAGATTAGTGGGTAGTTGAACGTTCGTTCACTTTCTTGTGGGATAGGATTTGTGGTTGTATTTGGACCTTCTTTTTTACCAGTGTTATTAGCACTATCTCATAGTGTCTTATTCTTTTATTTCGATTATGTAACGATCGGGTTCTGTCATTATAGAAAATTCAACGGGGAAAAATTTTGGGTCGAAAAACTTTTTCGTAGTAACTTGGAATTTCCCAACCTAGTCCAGATTTGGACGAAATCGGAGTTATTAAGGTATAGAGAAATTAGGTAACAATCGGGTGATTTATTTATGATTTTGATTTCATGAGTAGTTAGATAAGTCATTAAGGAACCTGTTCGACTTTACGAAATTAAATTCGGGTGAGTAGAACCTCCCGGAATCGATCTTAGCGTGAACGGTATTTTTTTTAGCATCGTTGCTTAAAGGTGTGTTGTGAAATGGGGGTCTTGGAATTATTACAATAGATCATTGTTTCGTACAAGGCACTTTGGCAGTGCTTTTGGTCGCTCTGGCGGGCCCGACGCGACTTAAAGTCGTAAATAAACCCCAAAACGTCTTTATTTTGCACTTTTTGATTTTTAGAGCTAAAGAACGAACCCCATGCGATTCTTGACAGTGTTCCACTATTCTTGAGGGTAAAGGTAAGGTCTTCACTCCCTGAATCCATTTTTTGAACTGTAGAACGTAATCTAATGGGTAATTATCGATGGGGGAGAGTTTTGATTTAGAAACTATAGTGGAAAAAGCCTTAATTTGGATACTTGGGATCATGGGTTTGATCTAGGGTTCATAGTATTGTTAGTAATTCGGATAATTAGTGATTGTTTATTGATTCCCATATTATTTTGATTGTTTGTAGACCAAGAACAAGCGGAACGAATCCGGAAAGGGAAGGATCAAGTTTCTTAGGATTTCAAGCTTGTTTCAAGGTAGGTGATGGTTGTGATTCTATGATTGTGTGATGCATGTTTGTTCTTGCTTCATTATTATACATGTATGTATGTGAATGTTGCATTATTGATCACATTTGTTGTAAATGAGATAGACGAATGATGAATGCCATGAATCATGACTTAATTGTATGAACTTGAGAATATACTTGCGATTGTGATTGTGGCTTGTTAAATGGATCGGGTGTTGCGTTCCGACACACTAACTTGGGTCGGTTGCTACGTTTCGGCATAATTATGGGATCGGTTGCCACATTTCGGCATAAACATTGGATTAGGTACCATGTTCCGGTATGCTAACTATTTGGGTTTGGGTTCCATGAGAGGACCAATGATTTGTTATAATTGTGTATCTTGAGAAATGTAAATTTGTACCTTGTTTATAAATGTTGATGATAGTGTATATGTTCGATATATGCATGTGATTATATTGTTGTATTGACTTATGTATGTTACACTTAGTGGGATAGCCGTGTGATCCTACCAGTACACTGTGGTTGTGTATTGATACTGCACTTGCTCTTTCTTTGTTGAGTACAGGGCATCATCAAGCGTCTATTGACAGACCTCGTCTAGAATATCAATGATCGCTTCGAATTCAATGGTGAGCTAGTTCTTCCAGGCTGCCATGAGTTCTCCTTTCGTCTATGTCCACATTTCGAACTTAGACTTTTCTGGTTAGTTGATTAAATCATTAGTTTGGGGTTGTATCCCTTCTAGTTTAGACTTGTTGAACTTTAGATATTTTGATACATTGACTTTCAGGTTCTAGGTGTTACTTCCGCATTTGTTTAGTTGATAGACTTTTGTTTGTAGTCCTATTTATTTTCTTAGTATTTAACTTGCTTCTGTAACTTAAATGCTTAGTATGTGATTAGAGTGGGTAATGAATTAGCATTAATGGTTCTCCCACCGTAGGGTTAGTGTGGGTGTCAATCACGATAGTCTAGGTCGTGACAAAGTTGGTATCAGAGCCTAGGTTTGTTGATCTCGATGTACCAAAACAAGTTTAGTAGAGTCTTGCGGAATGGTACAGAGTCGCCTTTACTTTTCTTCGAGAGGCAATAGGACTTTAGGAAATCTCTATGTTTTCTCTTGTTTCCTTTCGTGCTATAACTTATTCCAATTGGTATCTATCGATTCAAATTGGTATCTAACCTCCTTCACTCTTCTGTCCGCAGATGGTTAACACTAGATATAACGGCATCAGGCCCATAGCTCCCGTCAATGCTCCAGCTGAGGAATCTGCAGCGAGAGGTCGCAGTTGAGGTAGGGGTAGAGGATGAGCTAGGGGTAGAGGCCGAGGAAGAGTGGCGCCTACTAGAGATGGTGTATCGGTCAAAAATGCTCCCCAAAATGAGGTCCCTCACGTACATCATGAAGAGATAGAGGTGGATATTGAGGTTGAAAATGTTGAGGAGGTTGGGTAAGAAGAAGAGGTGCAGGCTGAGACTACAAGTATTCCTCCCATCGACCCAGTGTTAGCCCAACAGATCATGTCATTCCTGAAAGGGTTGGTTGGTCCTGGAGTGCTTCCTTCTGCTCAAGCAACTTAAACTCCCTCCAATCCTCATATTGCTATCACTACTCCCAAGGTGGGTGGAAACGTAGGTACTGATGCTTTCTTCCGTCCTTTGTTGGATTCTGTTATGACTGGTAATGAGCATGAAATGTTGACTAAGTTTCTGAATCTAAAGCTTCCTCTATTCCTCTGAGAGTGAGGATGCTTATGAGTTTATCTTAGACTGCTATGAGAGGCTTCATAAGTTGGGAATTGTCCATCAACATGGGGTTGAGTTCGTGACTTTTCAGCTTCAAGGTGAGGCCAAACAGTGGTGGAGAGCTTTTATGGAATGCAGATCTTTAGTTTTGCCTCCACTTACTTGGACCCAGATTCATGATATGTTCTTGGAGAAATATGTGCCTAGAACTTTGAGGGATCGTAAGAAAGATGAGTTTATGGCTTTGGAACAAAGT
Source organism: Solanum acaule (assembly GCA_036250505.1). Lineage (NCBI taxonomy): Eukaryota > Viridiplantae > Streptophyta > Magnoliopsida > Solanales > Solanaceae > Solanum > Solanum acaule. Next base: position 7,035 of record JAJOOR010027178.1, read on the forward strand.
GGTATGTCTATGGTTGCTTATGAGGCCAAGTTCCATACATTGTCTAGATATGCTACACAGTTGGTGACTACTGAGGAAGAGAGGATCCGTTTATTTATTAAGGGACTAAATTCTGAGTTGCAGGTATTATCTGTTCACATGACCTCTGCAAGAAGAAGCTTTAATGAAGTGACGGACTTTGTTAAGAAAGTGGAGGGGTGAGGCGAGACGGTCAGGCTAAGGCATTGGCAAAAAGGGACGAGAACTTAGGTAAATTTCAAGGCTCTTACTCCAGAGGATCAGGGAGGCCAACACTTGCAGCTAGACCAATTCAATCTGTCATGCCCGCATCTACAAGTAATTACTCAGGAACTCCATCTCATAATTTAATTCAAGATAGCTAGGGAGTCGCGCCTTTGACGGGCGGCAGACCATCTTTTGATCGTACTTGCTATAATTGTGGAGAACCTGGGGATATGAGGAGAGATTGTCCCCATCCATGAGTGTTAGATTTCGCGCAGCAGCAGACTAGAGCAGTGGTACCAGCGGGAAATAGTAATAATGGTAGAGGACGTCCACAAGGTGGGCGAGGAGGTAATCAGTGAGGCTGTGAAGGTAGAGGAAATGGTAATGCGGACAGGGGTAACATGCAGCCAGGTAGGGAAGTCGCTCGACATGATTATAGGACTCAGTGTTACGCCTTTCCGGGCAAGAATGAGGCAGAGGTATCTGACGCGGTGATCACATGTACTTCTTGTTTGTGACCGGATGACTAATGTGTTATTTGATCAGGTTTCTACTTATTCATATGTATCCGTGTGATTTTCCTCAGAATTTTCTATGATTTGTGATATACTTGATGCCCCCATCCAAGTTTCTACCCCAGTTGGAAAGTTTGTCATAGTCACCCATGTCTATCGTGGTTGTCCTATTTTATTTAAGGGTTTTCAGACTTGGGGCTGATTTGGTGATTTTGGATATGACTGACTTTGATATAATTTGAGGTATGACTTGGTTGTCCCCCTAATACTAAGTCTGTAACTCTAAAAATTCCGGGAAGGGATAAGTTAGAGTGGGAAGGGGTGTACAAGCCTAAGCAATCTAAGATCATATCTTTGATTCGGGCTAGTAAACTAGTAGAACAGGGTTGTTTGTCTTATTGGGCTCATATTAGGGATATTGAGGTTGAGTGGTGTCAGAATTTAGAAAAGTGTTTCCTAATGACTTGCCTAGTATGCCTCTGGTTAGAGATATAGACTTCTGCATTGATTTAGAACCTGGTACTCATCCCATTTCTATCCCTCCATATCACATGGTTTCGGCAGAGTTAACAGAGCTTAAGACTCAAATCCAAGAGCTTCTTGATAAGGGGTTTATTCATCCTAGCACTTCTCAATGGGGTACTCCAGTTTTGTTTGTTAAGAAAAATGATGGTAGTATGAGAATGTGTATAGATTATCGGCAATTGAATAGGGTCACTAGTCAAAAGAAGTATCCTTTGCCTCGAATAGATGATATTTTTGACCAATTGCAACGTGCATCAGTTTTCTCTAAGATTGATCTAAGGTCTGGCTACCATCAGTTGAAAATTAGGCCTGAGGATGTGCCCAAGACGGCGTTTAGAACTCGCTATGGGCACTATGAGTTTTTGGTTATGTTTTTTGGTTTGACCAACACGCCTACAGCTTTCATGAATTTGATGAATGGGGTGTTCAAGTCATTCCTTGATTCGTTTGTTATAGTCTTTATTGATGATATTTTGGTCTATTCGAAAAGTGAGAAAGAGTATGCCGACCATCTTCATATTGTTCTGGGTGTTCTTGGGAAACAAAGGTTGTATGCTAAATTTTCTAAGTGTGAATTTCGGTTGACTTTAGTTGCATTTTTAGGACATGTAGTCTCAAAAGAAGGGGTAATGGTAGATCCTCAAAAGATTGAATCGGTTAAGAATTGGGTTCGGCCTAGCTCTGTGACAGAAGTTAGGAGTTTTGTGGGGATTGCTAGCTACTATCGTCGATTTGTGAAGAACTTTGCTTCTATTGCCACCCACTTGACTAATTTGACAAAAAAGGAGATACCATTTAAATGGACTAAAAAATGTGAGAGAGCTTTCAAAAGCTCAAGACTCTCTTGATCACCACATCTATTCTAGCATTACCGGTTGAAGGTAAAAATTTCATTATTTATTGTGATGCTTCACATTCTGGTTTGGGTGTTGTGTTGATGCAGGATAAGATTGTTATAGCTTATGCCTCACGTCAATTGAAGGTGCATGAGTGGAATTATCCAACACATGATTTGGAATTGGCAGCGGTAGTGTTTGCTCTTAAGATCTGGCGGCATTACCTCTATGGTGTTAAGTGTGAGGTGTTTACTGATCACCGTAGTTTGCAACATGTATTCACTCAAAAGGATCTGAATTTGAGACAACGAAGGTGGATGGAATTACTTAAAGATTATGATGTCACTATTCAATACCATCCGGGTAAGGCCAATGTGGTGGCAAATGCTTTGAGTCAAAAAGCGGTGAGTATGGGTAGTTTAGCTTGCTTAAGTGTAACCAAGCGACCTTTGGCTAAGGAAATTCAGACCTTAGAGTCTAAATTCATGCAATTGGGCATCTCAGAAAAAGGCGGGGTGTTAGCTAGCATTGAGGTTAGGGCCATATTCATTGAAGAGATCAAGGCCAAACAGTTTGAGAATGAGAATTCGGAGGAGCTTAGAAAGAAGACTGTGATTGGTAAGGCACAAGAGACCACTCTTGATGTGGAAGGTGTGCTCAATATTAAGGGAGAATTTGTGTCCCTTAAGTTAATGATTTGATTCAAAAGTTGTTGATAGAAGCCCATGGTTCGCGATATTCTATTCATCCGGGGGTGACCAAGATGTACCGAGACTTGAAACGAATTTATTGGTGGCTGGACATGAAGAAGGATATAGCGGAGTTTGTGGCTAAGTGTCAAAATTGCCAACAAGTGAAGTATGAACACCAAAGGCCTACAGGTTTGCTTTAAAGAATTAAATTCCAATTCCGAAATGGAAGTGGGAAAGGATAGCCATGGACTTTGTGGTTGGGCTTCCCAAGACTTTGGGGAAGTTTGATTCTATTTGGTAGTGGTTGATAGATTGACTAAGTCAGCCCATTTTATTCCGGTAAGAATATATTATAATGCTGAACAATTGGCTAAAGTTTATGTGAAAGAGATAGTGAGGTTGCATCGGGTGCCCCTTTCTATCATCGCAGATCGTGGTACTCAGTTTACCTCCAAGTTTTGGAGGAAATTACATGATTAAATGGTCACACAACTCACTTTTAGTACATCATTCCATCCACAGACAGACAGGCAGTCAGAAAGGACTATTCAAGTGTTAGAAGACATGTTGAGGGCATGTGTGATTGACTTTGGAGGATATTGGGATAAGTTCTTACCTTTGTGTAAGTTCTCTTATAATAATAGTTATCACTCCAACATTGATATGACACCATTTGAGGCATTATTTGGGAGGGGATGTAGATCACCCATAGGATGGTTCGAGGCTGAAGTTGTGAAACCTTTGGGGGTTGATTTAGCGAAGGATGCTTAAGATTAGGTGAGGAGTGTTCAAACTAAGCTTCTAGCAGCCCAGAGTAGGCATAAGAAGTATGCTGATCATAAGGTAAAAGACATGGTGTTTCAAACCGGTGAGAATGTTCTTCTTAAGGTATGACCCATGAAAGGGGTGATGAGATTTGGCAAGAAGGGCAAGCTAAGTCCGTGATACATTGGTCCCTTTGAGGTTCTTGAGTGTGTAGGGTCGGTGGCTTATAGATTGGCTTTATCTCCTAATCTATCATGTGTTCATCCGGTATTTCATGTGTCCATGTTGAAGACATATCATGGTGACGGGGATACTATTATTAAGTGAGACTCAATTGTGTTAGACAAAGACCTCCAATATGAAGAGGAACCGGTTGCAATTCTTGATCGTGATGTGTATAAGTTGAGGACCAAGGAGATTAAGTCCGTGAAAGTTCAATGGAAGCATTGCCTAGTTGAGGAAGCTACTTGGGAAATCTAGAGGGACATGCGAGACAAGTATCCCCAATTGTTCGTCGATTCAGGAACTACTTCATCCCTTCTTTAGCCTATTTTTCCTAAGTTTGTCACTCGGGGACGAGTGATGGGTAAATTGGTATCTATTGTAACGACCGGGTTCCGTCGTTATAGAAAAGCCAACCGGGAAATTTTTTGGGTCGAAAAACTTTTTCATAGTAACTTGGAATTTCCCAACCTAGTCCAGATTTGGACTAAATCAAAGTTATTAAGGTGTAGGGAAATTAGGTAACAATCGGGTGATTTATTTATGATTTTGATTTCATGAATAGTTAGATAAGTCGTTAAGGAACCCGTACGACTTTACAGAATTGAATTCGGGTGAGTAGAAATCCCAGAATCGATCTTAGCGTGAACGGTATTTTCTGAGCGTCGTTGGTTAAAGGTGTGTTGTGAAATGAAGGTCTTGGAATTATTAAAATAGCTCATTGTTTCATGCAAGCTGCTTTGGCGGTGCTTTTGGTCGCTCTGGCAGGGCCGCTGTAGTGGGGTGAATGCCGATGTGGCGGGTCCGACACGACTTAAAGTCGTAAATAAACCCCAAAACGTCTTTTTTCTACACTTTTCAGTTTTTAGAGCTAAGGAACGAACCCCAGGGAATTCTTGACAGTTTTTCACCATTCTTGAGGCTAAATGTAAGGTTTTCACTCCTCAAATTCATTTTTGATCCGTAGAACATTATCTAATGGGTAATTATTGATGGGGGAGGGTTTTGATTTAGAAACTATGGTGGAAAAAGCCCTAGTTTTGATACTTTGGATCATAAGTTTGATCTAGGGTTCATAGTATTGTTAGTAATTCGGGTAATTAGTGATTGTTTATTGATTCTCATTATATTGATTGTTTGTAGACCAAGAACAAGCGGAACAAATCCGGAAAGGGAAGGATCAAGTTTCTTAGGGTTTCAAGCTTGTTTCGAGGTAGGTGATGGTTGTGATTCTATGATTGTGTGATGTATGTTTTTTCTTGCTTCATTATGATACATGTATGTAAGTGAATGTTGCATTATTGATCACACTTGTTGTAAATTAGATAAACGAATGATGAATGCCATGAATTATGACTTAATTGCATGAACTTGAAAATATGCTTGCGATTGTGATTATGGCTTGTTTAATGGATCGGTTATTGCGTTTCGACACACTAACTTGGATCGGTTGTCACATTCTGGCATAATTATGGAATCGGTTTCCACGTTTCGGCATAAACATGGATCGGGTATCACGTTCTGGTATACTAACTGTTTGGGTTTGGGTTCCATGAGAGGACCAATGATTTGATATAATTGTGTATCTTGAGAAATGTGAAACTGTACCTTGTTCATAAATGTTGATGATAGTGTATATGTTCGATATATGCATGTGATTATATTGATGTATTGACTTATGTATGTTACACTTAGTGGGATAGCCGCGTGATCCTACCAGTACACTGTGGTTGTGTACTGATACTGCACTTGCTCTTTCTTTGTTGAGTATAGGGCATCATCAGGCGGCTATTGACAGACCTAGTCTAGAAGATCAGTGATCGGTTCGAATTCAAGGGTGAGCCAGTTCTTCCAGGCTGCCATGAGTTCTCCTTTCATCTATGTCCACATTTCGAACTTAGACTTTTCTAGTTAGTTGAATAGTTCATTAGTTTGGGGTTGCATCCCTTCTTGTTTAGACTTGTTGAACTTTAGATGATTTGGTACATTGACTTTCAGGTTCTAGGTGTTACTTCCGCATTTGTTTAGTTGATAGACTATTGTTTGTAGTTTATGGGAACTCTCTATTTCTTTCCTTAGTATTTAACTTGCTTCCGTAACTTAAATGCTTAGTATGTGATTAGAGTTGGCTAATTAATTAGCATTAATGGTTCTCCCACCGGGGGGTTAGTGTGGGTGTCAATCACAATGGTCTGGGTCATGACAGATTATCAACTGTGTTATTGTGTTTGTGCTTCGGATTGCTCCAATTTCACATTATTTCTTTATGGTTGCTAGAGAAAATTGAATAGAAGATGTCAAATAAATTTTTGTTTTGTTTTTGGTGACACATTGACCAGGAAAGGGTCCCACTTAAAAATGTAATTCAGTTAATTTGGGACCAAATTAATGTTTTTGAAATTTTCTAATTTTTTATAAAATACAAAAACAAAATACTACATTTTTCAACTACTTTAATTCTAACCGAACCATTATTTTTTTTTAAAAAAAGTAAAAGACAATAGGATTCAAAAGTTATTCTTCTTCTCTCCAATGTTCTTCTCTTCTTCTTCTTTCTTAGAAAATCCGACCATCAACAAATGTTCTCATTCTCTTCCTCCTCATCTCCGGTCGCCACTTTCTTTTATGAACTAAACGTCGTCTTCGACTGTCACTCTTCTTAAAATGGGTTAGTCTTTTTTGTTTTGAAAGATTTAAGAATTTTTGAACAATACACTCTTGATACCAAGTTCTTTTCTTGGGTTATTGAACAAATAATCGTTCTATAGATGTCAAAATTGAATAATGATGTAATGATACCTATTATTTCTTATTTTTAAATGAAAACTGACAGACCCAAATAAAACCCTAATTTTGAGGTAATGTAATATGTATTGTTGTGGTTCAGTGAAAAGTTATTTTTTGTTGCTTTTGTTCTTCTTTTTGTGACCATTTTGTTCATATTATTGTAGAATATAGTATGTTCAGTTGTTCAACATATATCTCATTTGTTGAAAGAAGTGTCAAATGTTGCAACATATTAGTGATATGTTGGTACATATTCCAACATAGTTGTCATATGTTGGAACATGTCACATGTGTTAGAGCAAGGTCATATGTAGTAATAGGTTATTCATATATTGAAACAGAAGACTCATCTGTGGCAACAAAAGATTCATCTATGTCAATAAAAGGTTCAATTGTGGCAACATAAGCTTCATCTATGTCAACAAAAGTATAAATTGATATATGTGGCAATATATATAGCCTCTGTTGTAAAAAAATCACACAATTATCTATATGTGCCCCAACATAAAGGTGATATGTTACAAAATATATCACTTTGAATTGACATATGTTGCAACTTGCCAAAATTTAAAAAAAATGAAAAAGAAAGAAAAACACAGTCAGTTATATAAAAGGCGCTTGGGGACGAACGACTCTTCATATTAAAAAAATCAACTTTCGTTTCTCTTTCTCCTCTTTTTCTCTCTTTTATTTTGTTTCTCTCTCTCTCTCTCTCTCCCCCTTATTACTCCACATATCCACATGTTGTGATATTTTCTACAACATAAAGTATAATTTGTTGTAATTTTTGTGTCTCTACAATAGTTCCAACCACCTCGTTGTTGTCGCTCATTCCTTTTATCGTCGATATCTCAGGTAAAATTAAATTAGAGTTTAAATATTTATTGATATTAAATCAGGAGGTTTTTAGTAATTAGTGGTTGATTGTTATTCTTTTTTGAAACATTATCTTATTTCAAAAAGTTTCAGTTTGTAGTTGGTTGGTTAGGGTTTGGGGAGGGTTTTTGGTTGGTTGGTTCATGTTTGGTATTGAATCTTGTTTGGGGTTTTGTGAGGGATGATGTGTTGTTGTTTATGTTGTTGTGTGTTGTGTTTTGTTGTTGACAATTTTTTGCAACTACAAATATAATGCCTCATGTCAAAAGAAAAATTGTAGTAACAACTAAAATTCCATTTCCTCTCGTTTACAAGAGGTTGCATCCAAAACAGTTTCTTCTCAAGTAGAATCAGGAGTTTCTTCTTCTCAAGTAGAACGAGGAGTTTCTTCCGAAGTAGAAGTAGGAGTTTCTCAAGAAGAACTTGAAATTCTCCATGAAGTTGATGTAGAGGAAGGACAAGAAAAAATTGAGGATGAGGAAGAAAGACAAGATAAAAACAAAGCTAAGGAAGGAACAAGAACGTGAAGAAAACTTCTGGAAAAAAAAGGTTCATGTTTGAGAATAATGAAAAGAAGGATGAAGTTTTTATTAATTATTGTGTCATGCCACTCTTCTTTGGCAAAAAGAACTTTGTCATAGTGTTGACATCCAATTTTTACCTTCCAAAATTTGATTAATTTTCAAGCTTCTTTAACTACAAGCAATTTGAAATAATTGTTTTCAAAAATAAAAAAATGCTTTCAAATTTATTTCAAGGCAATTTTTGTCATTTTCCTATAAAAATATACCTCTCTCTATCTAAAATTAGAGTTTTAATTAAGTGTGTGTTTTATTTCCTCAAAATCAATTATAGTACATAACTACTCTCTTTATTTCAAAATAATTATAATTTTTATGTTAAATGATTATTTTACATTGTTAAAGTTAAGAAGCTTAATAGTTAATTAAATATGTAATTTATTTCACTTGCAATTTATGTAAGATATGGTCAAAGGACCAAGTCCTTCAACTTTCAATTTAGTAATCAATTAGCTCAAATTCTAGGCCCAACATTCTGTAACTCAGCCCATTTCTCTTCTAAAACACCCAGACCCCCTTTACGTTCTTGTTCATTCCACAACAGCAAACAAAGAAGGGAATTTGAATTAAGGGTGACGATAAGGTATAAAAATAAAATGGCAGTGATATAAGTCTTAATTATTGAGTGTATGTGACAATTATGTAATTAAGGATTAAAGATTGTGGGAGTTGCCCTCAAGTTTTTTAGTTGACAGTTTGGTCCACTGTATTAAATAGGGGTGGGGGGGGGGGGGGAGGGGGGTAAAAGACTAAAACCTAATTTAACCAAATTTGATGGAAACCAAAAATGGAGGGAACCCAG